>PVJX010010631.1:0-56226 GCA_004027295.1 Dolichotis patagonum
AAGTCCAGCAAAACTATCACTTTTTGTTCAAAGTGATCTTAGCTTGCTTTGCCTTGTTTAAGTTCAACACACATTAAGGTATGGACAGCTGTTTTGAGGAGAATGAGAGACACTATGACAGCCATTCTTGGCTTCCCTAATATCTGGTCTTGAAGACCTGAAATGCCCTCCTCATCCTGCTCAGATCAATTCCATACTATGTTGTTTCATGTGAATTCCCTATATGTGACAATCTGGACAACTATTTGGAAGAAAACAAGAGTCAATATGATAGAGTGTGAATATCTCCGATTGTCTAGTTTTGATATTTTTGTCTCTTACATTGCTTTCTTGTGATCCACTTTGCTCTGTTTTGTTGTGTTTAATTTTACCCTTTTGATATAATTGCATGTATATTTGAGTGGGTAAGATGGATGACCATATTGCTGTTTTTGTCAGATCGTGTAGCAGAACTGTTAACAGTCTCACTGTTTGAATGTCTACTTTACATGTTTTAACTTTGTAAATTGAGCAACTATTTCCAAGAAGTCAGTATGTATTTGTCAAGCAATAATTTCTTAGGTTTTTTTGTTGTTGTTCTTTTCCTTTTCTCCTTGGAATACTGTATTGTTGCTACCCTTTATTCTGTTTTGTTTTGTTTTGTTTTATTGTTTTCTCTTTAAATAAAATTATTTTTAAAAAAAACTAGTACAAACACAAGGAGGCTCTTCATTCTCAGGCCTGACCAGTATCCTTTCTGCTTGGTCTCTTCTGGCTGAATCACTTCTTATCTGACCCTGGCTTTCAATGTCCGCTTGCTGATTTTAAGTAGAGCACATAATCCCTCCCTTTGTATAATTAGGCTTCATTTAGATCATGCTCTACACTGCAAGATTTCACCTTTCACATTTGCTCAAAAAAAAAAAAAAGACCATTTCCTCCATCAAAAGGATTTTACTTTGGTTTTTAGGAGAAAAAAAAAAGCAAACATATTTTGTCCCTCTGCAGCAGGAACAAACTGAGAGGGGTCAGAGTCAAATTAGGCAACTGATCTGCCCATCGAACTTAAAAAGACAGAAGTCCCTCAAGGTCAATAGGTGAATGAAGACATCAGTATGGGTCAGGCAAAGACAGAGCAGCAAAGAGTGAATTAGAAATAAATTTCACACACAAAGAAAATGTATGCTCCGTCAACAGCCCTTGTCCTTATCTGACTGGGCTACTTGTGATAGGCTGGTCCTGGGTCCTTAAAACACAGAACTAGGCCACACACTCAAATAAAGTATAAACTACTTGAAGGAGACACTGCATGTTGCAAGCATGTCCTAAAAGCTGTAGAAAAATAACTTGCATAGATACAGCCTTTGCTATACACCTATCCTGTGATGACTTAACTTGGAGTCCTTCTTGTCCCAGCTTATATAACAATGACAGAGTGTGTGTGTGTGTGTGTGTGTGTGTAATAACAAAAGGAGTTAGAAGGCCTTATGCTATCATCAACATAGTTGCTAGATACACTCTTTCCTTAGTATGTTTGTGTTGCTAACAAAATAGCGGCAACTATGTAATTTATAAACAATAAAAATGTATTTCTCCATTCTGCAGTCTGGGAAGTCCAAGATCAAAGTATCTGCAGGTTATGTGCCTGCTCTATGTTACATTCTTCATAGTGCCATCTGGGTGTCCCTGTAGGGCAGAAAGGATGGGAAGGCCAAGGGTTTGGGACAACTTTTAACCCTTTTTACAAGAGCACTAATCCATTTATGAAGGCAGACTCATCGAGACTTTGATTGTTTCAAAAAGTGCCCTATTTCTTACCATCACATTGGTCATTAGAGCACAGCATCTGAATTTTGGAAATCCACATACGCTAAAGTCACAGCACCAAGCAGCATTGAGTGAGGAACTGCTGCTACAGTGACTCAGAAAGTCCCCACTTGGCCAGAGATGTCACAAGCTATTGTGGATTTCATGTGTTTGCCCCTGCTATTCATATTTGAAGTCCCTTCCCATGATGTGATGTTTCTTTGGAGGTATGACTGGGTCTGAACGGAAATACCCGTTCCTGCATAATAAGACAGCAGTTTGTTCTTTCCGGCCTGTGAGGGCGCAGTGTAACAGAGGTCAGAGACAAGGCATCAAAACTCTAAATTCCTGTTGCTAAGTCATCTAGTCCTTGGTATTTTTTATGGCAGTCTGAGCAGAATCTTACCCCTCCCTACCTATACTTGTACATGAATATATATTCTTCTCATAAGAAACATGAATTTAAAAACTAAAATTATTATCTATTATTTCGAAGCAAATACTTCCACTTAGCAGAAGACAGACTCGATGTTTATAATTAAGTCCTATTTATTTAGAAAAAAGCTTATATTTTTAATATATTTGAAATAAGAGTGTATGTGCTCTCCAGCATTTTGTGAGGGACAAGAAATTTATGAGATTTTTCTGTGGTCTCAACTTTCTACCATGAGAGAAGTAACACAATGGGTGAGATCACAACCTGCTCCCATTCTCAAAACGCTGCTTTCCTCCACAGCTAGAGTTGGCAAGGCCTCAGATAACACATCTGTAGGCTGTGTGCACCACACAGTTACAGAGGTGGAACAGCAGTCACTGAGGCCACTCTGAACACAGAAGAGCCACGGGAAATGGGAAGAATTGGTGGAGCTGACACCAAGACATGATGTGTGGTGTTCTATAACACTTTCTCTTATTGTAATTTTAACAGTCAAAGGATTGTCTTTCCCACAGTGTAGAGGCATCTAATTGTGGCACAGGTTTTCTTGACAGTTGCTGGAACTGACTGCCTCTGTTCCTTGCAGCCTCTGCTCTTGCAGCCAAGCACCAAGTCCAAAGACATAGACTAACATCACTGAACTTCAGAGCATGCACCTGCCTGTTATGTCCAATTTGATCACTGGACAATACTGTGACTCCTGCCACTCAGCTGTGTGGCTCTTCAAATCTCTAACCAAATTATGACACTTCGAGTGGGCGAGGGCTTTCCCCACTTAAACAGCATGGACTACTTTACTGTGTTGCTTATGGCCAAGTCTATAGCTCCCTACTTGCCAGTGCACTTAATTCAGTTCTTAAAGCCAGCACTAGGGCCAGTATTTAGCTCAGTGATATAAGCACCTGCCTGGCAAGTGCGAGGTCATGAGTTCCACCCCCATAAAGAAAGATCCCCCTGCCAAAAGAAAGATCTTGGTACACAAAAGAGTTGAGCACATAAACACAGTAAACTTTAGGGATTACTGCGTAAGCGCAGTGTAAGTGCCTGCCTGGCAAGCACAAGGTTATGAGTTCAATCCCTGGTACCAAAAACAAAAAAGCCAGCACTTCAAAAACCTAAGTTTCTAGTGTCTAAATACCAATCGACTAGGTAAATGAAGAAAGAAATTAATACAATCAGAACTACATAACCTGAGTGGAGATAAAATAAATATGGAAAGATGATATTTCATTGGGATGCAGTATTTTTAGGTGATTGGCCAGGCAATAGTTTTATCATCCAGAGTTGAAGAAGTTGCAAAGTTCATATGAATTAAATAAAATAGACAAACTAGCTGTCAGGGTTTATGTTGGTGGCCCCCAGGCCTCATGCATTTGCATTGTTCATTTGTGATTGGTTCATTGTCTAGCACTTGGGTTGATGGTGTCAGTGCTACACGGGCCTAGGTGTGGAGCCAGCATACAATGTAATGGCAGGAAGAAGGCGTGTGTCTCTCTCTCTCTTGCTGGTTTCCGCCTTGCTGTTTGCAGCCACCATGAACTGTGGCCCCACCATGCCACCCTGCCTTGGAGCCAACTGAGTATGGACTGAAACCTCCAAAACTGTAAGAAATAAACCTTTCATTTCCCACCTTTGGGCATCAAGTATTTTGTATCAGTGATGACTAAAAAGTAACTAAGACACTAGCTATTACTCTATCTATCCATCAACCATTATGTATAACATTTTACTAAATGCTGCAGATCTCTCATAGTTCAGAAGAGTCTTCCTTTCCAAAGGATACCACAAAATGCTTAAAGCACTTTTCTTTGGTGCTATGCAAGTATTGATTCACTAATCATCAGTTACAAGAGAAAGAGAGAGAGAAAGAAAGAAAATTTGAATGGTCCTAGATTAATTATAGTGATGCAAAAGTGATACCACCAGACTAAGTTTTTAAACATGTGGCTCCTGATGTGTTTTAATTTGAGGGAAATTTTCATTATTTTGCATTGTTAACTAAAATGAGTCATTATGACTATCTTATAGCACAAAGTTCCATTATTCCAATTTGTGTAAAATTCACTTTACTATATTTGCTATTTTGCAATTAAACTGTCAGGACTCTGTGACTTTTAGTTTTGTGATTGTACTGTGATGCTGTGACATCTACAACATCACTAGAAGAGAGGAATTTTTCAGCGCTCTGATAGTCTCATGGGATCACCACTGTAGGCTCAGTTTGTTTTTTACTGAGGTATCATTATGCAATGTATTGTTGTAATACCTTTTTCATTATCAAAAGTATCTTGTTCTTAGCTAGTTTTGTGTTTCTCATCCAAGAAAAAGGTAGCAAATGTGTTATTATTCATGATTTTGTGGCTCTGTCAAAGGCTATCTACCACCAGCCTGACATCTTTATGTCCTGTGTCAGTACAGGACACTCTATTCAAACACAGGATGGAGGAGCTGAATGTACCCACATATCAGTTTAAACCCAAGAGTCTGTCAAAAGGTAGGGTTCTAAATCCATCTTGTGTACAACATGAGTCTTCCCAAATATATCAGTCTCACTGAAGAGGGCAGGGGAAATGGAGATGATCTAAGTAACTTTGTAAAATTATATATTTTTCCTCCCTCCCATGAGCCAGTGGCAGTCATGGGCCAGAAAGAGAAGCAAGAATCCAGCCACACCGTCTCATGAGCCAGGTGGAACATGGGTTGGGAGATAAGAAGAACAAGAACCGGACTGCCAAGAAACCAGCTGATTGAAAGGAACACAGGCTGGGATGATAGCAACTGAAATTTAAAAAAAAAAAATCAGTTTAATGCTTGTATTGCTTAACTGACTTTGCAGGCCTAAAGCCGGTAGTTTGAGCATCTAATTAGAGAATAACAATATACAATATAGCAAATGTGGGGGATTTCCTTCTGTGTTGTTTTTGAAATCCAATATTGTTCTCACTGTTTCATTTTTTCCATTTTATTGTTTTTATTCCCTTTAAAACAAAAATATATTTTTTTCCTAAAAACTGTAATACTAAAGACAACATGAACTGTATATAAGTACTGTACTACAGTTGGTAAATTTAGTTTTCATGTAAACATGGGTCAATAATTTTGAAACTTCTTCACATTTATCATGAGGTTAAACAAATAAATAAATGGAAAGTAGAGATAGTTGGAAAATAAGTTCTTATTGTCAAAGAGAGAAGTTACAAAGTAGCGAGTGGGGAGGCTAGAATGAACCTTGTGGTTCTGGAGTAGAGTCAGAGACCTCAGTATGAACTCCTATTTGCTTACATGAAGGGATAGATACAAACACACCGAAGTCATTAGATATGCACTTGGGGGAATGTTACTGTTCATACCTACATTTCTCAACTATATTCCCTGAAAAGGCCCAAAAGCAGTGAGCACCCCAGCGCTCAGATCTTTGTTAATTCCATTCTCGGATGAAAACAGCCAGGGATCCTTGACTAAATGACTATTCGAGGGGCTAGGGAATGAAAATGACAGCATGAACACGCAATTTCTTATAATGCCAGGAAGCAAAGAGTGGTCAAAAATCCAAGTCCAGGGAGGTAACCATTAATCCTAATTGTCAGTCTGGCTGGATTAAGAGATGCCTAGCAGATTAGAAAAGTACTTTGTCTGGGTCTGGAGGGTACAAGGAGGTGTCACGTGGGGCTGTGTGTATCCCTGGCCCCTACCTCTTGGCCACTGCTCCCCACTCTGCTTTCTATCCTCACAAAGCAGACGGCTCTGCTCCGTCATGTCCTCCTGCCATGTCCCTGCCTTGGAGTTTACCATGGGCTGCAGCCCTAGTCCAAGTAAACCTATCTTCTTTTAAGCTGTGGTTGTTGAGCACCTGGTCCCAAAGAAAAGCCAACTAGTACAGGGTCACACCCAGCCATAGAGGAGCCATTAGTCAGACCTGGAGAAATTCAATAAAATGTACAGTGTAGCCTTGAATTATATCTCAAAGTATAAAATACATATGTATCTGTCCATATTGATATGAACAATTGCAAAAGTAGCAAATCTTTCTTGCAGAAGAACTCTAAGTAAAAGTGTTCCCCCTTCTAGGAGCTTAATCCTCCTGCATTTCTCATGTCACATATGAGCTGTATTTTGTTAATTGCCTCCAAGCTATGGATTATAGAAGGAGAGAAGTAAGAGCTTCACAGTGTAGAAACCTGGCAAATACTACCTTAACCACATGATCAACATATTATTCCCAGCAAAAAGTCACAGTGGTATTATGAGTTACTTAGAGTTTATCTGAGAACTTGGTTGACTCCACAGGAATCAGGGAAAGCTAGGCTCAGCGAACATGACACCTTGGAGCATCTGTTCCCAAAAGCCTGTAGTCTCTCTCACTGCCTGGACTGGCTGATGGCAGTGCCATTCAGGGAAGACACATAGATCTGGTCCCATATCCACCCGGTTCCATGGCAGTGCCTTAGTCAGAATTGCCCGTATCTGCCTCTTCAACCAGCCAGGGACCCCAATATTCCCTCTCCCCATGTGCCTCACTTCTGCTTTTGGAAAGATTTCAACAAACGTGTTCAAATATTTGATCTGTCTGAAGCAAAGCCAAAGCAGGGATTGCAAGGGCCTGAGGAGTTGATGGTCTGAGTGTGGAACATGAAAGGAATGGGAAGGAGCTTTTTAAAGCTTGGTACCATAGTTTTTGCAAGTATCATGCTAAAAACAAAAATTATAAAGTGTTATTACTACCAACAAATTATGGAGTAGTACATACAGTACAAATCCAAGTCAATACAAATAAAAAATAAACTAGTGACTAAATAATTTCATAGATAAAGCTCTGGGAAATCTATAAATTTGTAGGCAAAGTATGACATGAGCAGTTACCTCTGGGAACAGGTTAAAACAGGAAGGCATTGAGTGCATTCTTTTACAAGAAATATTTACCTCCGAATCTCACTCTTCTTCTACTCAGTACGCCTTAGTTATTCCTGACCCATTCATCCAGACCCCTTTGGCCCCTCCTATAAGCCTTTCCCAACCTCTTGCACTTTTCATGTGTAGTCATCCTAAGGTACCTTACATTTCTCCTAGAATCACTAGCATTTCCAATTTAATTAACCACCTTTAAAGTCATCTCTATTTATTTTGTCCTTATTTCTTATAGAGTCCCACTAGTAAAGAAGAGCCATGCCATATATGCATTATCTTTATGTAGATTCTCATTCTTTCATTCAGAATTATTTTAATGCTAAAATGTTGTATTAAATGCTTATAATACATAACTCAGAAAACTTATGTTTATTTACATTAACCCATGAGTAACTAAAAGTCCTTTACTGAAATGAAACAACAGTAAAAATGGAAATTTTCATAGAATCTACAAAATTTTCAGGGTGACAACACACCTTTGGCAAATAATAGTCCTGGACCACCACACTAGATTCTTTTAATTTTTATTAATTGCAACACAGAGAAAAGATATCAAGTGGTGAAGAAATTTGTGTTCTTTGGACAGAATATTGGTTTTACACCAACAGAAAAGAAAAACAGATGAGTAGGTTTCAACTCTTCATCTCTCTTTTTCTCAGGGTAGGCTGGAAAACAAAAGGAGAAATGTAGGTGCTGTTGGAAAGTGGCAGGTATTTTTAAATCTATTAAAATATATGCTAATTGGCTTACATTGTCTTTTGGCAATTTTTACAACTGAAAACAATTTTATCTGAATTCCCCCTTTCAGACAAGTTCAGGGAACATACTTTCTACCTCACAGTTTCCATCAATATTCAACTCAGCTACTAATTTGAAAATTAAATAGGTTACTATACATATGTGTCAAGGCAAGAATGGTGTCTGGTGCTGGACACTTTGGCTTTTGGCAAATGATCACTATTGGCTATTACAGTAACAACAATTATAATTACTCTTTAAAATCTAAAGTATAGTTACCTGAGATATTTGTGTTTATGATGGTTTCAGACTAAGGTAGCTTGACACTTAGCAACAAGTTTTGGACCCTGAATGCAAAGAAATGACAGATGTTGGAAAAATATTAGCATTATTATTGCAATAAAGATAGCATTTATACAGTTACTGGCAATTACAAAGTAATTTCACATCCATCCTATCCTTTAATTTTAGTTTACTCCCAGAATCTCTAGAAGGAAAATCAACAGCATCTGCTGACCCCAAAAGAATTTTTTAAAATTGTTGTCAGATCACAGGAGGAAAATCAAATGATTTGAATATCTAAATGTAACTATCCCCCCACTAAACCTGTAAATATCAACTAAAGTACAAACTAATACTTTTCAGGAAAATATTTTAAAAATTGCTCTACTTCTTGAAAGAATTCAAGCTTTACAAATATTTGTATATATATTCATAAACATCATAAATTTGAAAATGGAAAGGCATTATAAATATTTAATACTTTGTCACAGTGATGCAAGATATAAAAACCAAGAACTACTTGAGTCCTTCTGTAAGAAAACTGTATGTAAAATAGGATCTCTGGTTCAGAGGTCCTTCAATGTACACATCTCTAACCCAACTCTGACCAAAAGTACTAATACAGAAATTTAGACACATTGAAATGAACAAAATTCAGTACATCTTCTGCAAAGCAGGCCTCCTTGTCATCAGCGTGGCAGCACTTTTCTAAGAAAGCTGAGAAATCTCCCATAACAGTTTTCAGTTGCTCCTCTGTTGCCTTGGGCTTGTGTTTCACCAGCTCGACAAGTGCCCTGCATTTGAACAGAAAAGAAAGAAACAACAAGTAAAGTTTATTCCTATAAAGAAACACGGAGGCAGTAAACATTGTATGATATCGTTTAGGGTTAAGTCCTTGGAGCCAAGCAACTCTGAGTATGCCCAGGTACCATACGCCTTAATGTTCTCATTTGTGGATGAGAATAATGAAATTCATTTACTTCAACCGATGCGAGGATCAAATATGGTGATCAGTGCAAATCACTCAATGTTTTACATAGTCTTAATCAATTGACATTATTCAGATTGTAGAAGTGATGTCTTATTAAATTTTATACTTATTTAAGAATTTTAAATGATTTTTAAAAGTTTGATTATCTTGGCTTTATTGACACTTAGCAACAAGTTTTGGACCCTGAATGCAAAGAAATGACAGATGTTGGAAAAATATTAGCATTATTATTGCAATAAAGATAGCATTTATACAGAGGAACAAATATTTATCTTGGCTTCATTTTTCAATGAAGAATCTTCACTTTTGGTCTTTGAAATTGCCTCATTCAAAGTTAATGGTGGACAGCAGCAGGAAATATGACCATGTAGGCAAGTGGGAGCGGGTGTGTCTATTTATTGCATCTGTAGAAGTGACAGTGCCAAGAGAAGGAAGTCAAGAGCTGTAGACACATGACAGGCTTTGCAGCGCTATCACTTTAGAGTCTGCACCATGATCACGAGTCACCAGAAATAACAGCAACCTTCTGCTGCTAAGTTTACGCTATTATAACCCTGTGAGAGCAATAGAGAAGCAAGTCTCACACTTCGCATTTCTAGATGGTTTTATCCAAGTTTCACTCTCAAAAGTCACATTTCAGAGGTTTGTCTCACGTGTGTGGTCACTACAGAGTGAACTTAAAATAGCTATTCTTGCCTAGAATTTCTGCAACTAATTTGCTATCCTCCACAAATTGATAGTTAATTCTTCATTTTTTCTATTGGATGTGGACTAGGAACTCATTCTGTGGATTTTGGAACAACGCTATTCTGATAATTTGTAGATAAGATAGTGACATAGTTTTTTTTTTTGCTAAGAAAAAAGCTATTTTATTCTTAAAACTTTTATAAGTTTAACAAGCTCAATACTTAAACAATTTAACGAAGTCAATACTTCATAAAAGTTTCCTATTTCAGTTGATGTGTCTCACTATGGAGACTACAGCCACAGATAATGATATAATGTTCCTCACGTTTGCTTCTTGATTTGTCGCTCCTTCTCTGGAAGCGTGCATATGTCTGCGTGGAAGGTGAACGACTCAGCATGAAATTCTTTGGGCACATATGTTTCATCGACTTGCAGGGCCGAAAAGCATGGTCTCCTGTTCACCAAGGACTCAGTGCAGCACTTGGTGACTCTTTCACTCACTGGTGTCTTCTCGTGCAGCACGCACAGCCGATTCAGGATCAAGGCCAGCTGAGGACCAGAGAAGAGAGCAGAAATTGGAAAGCAGCAAAGCAGAGATCCATGGACCCCCTCCTGCTAGTGCACCAAAAGAAGTGCCATACGTAACCAGCAACACTGACCGCAAAGTTGGTTGAGACAGTGACCAGCTTTGGAACTAAACGTAAGATACTTTACAAATTCCTCTTTTTAATTAAGTGTATCTCCACCTAAGACTAACTGCTTGGCCAGGGATTTAGCTCAGCGGCATAAGCACCTGCGTGGCAGGCACAAAGTCATAAGTTCAATCCCCGGTACCAAAAAAAAAAAAAAAAAAGAATAACTCACTTGAAAAAATAATTGATGAAAATAATTCAAGATGATACATCTTTGACATGTTTTGCAGTGGTGAGAAAATGGTCAAACTAATGCGTTAAACAGAAACTCTGAAGAAAGTGAAAATGGAGAAAATGCCAGGATAGAATACTAACACTTCATGGATTTTTAAACATCAGATATCATCTTTGAGATCTTATCTAAGTCCTGATTTTAATAGAATAATATAAGTAACAATTTCCAGTTACCACTGCTGTATACACATACACTCTAGCTCTGAAAGTCAGCTTTGTCACTGCATTTTAAAACTCATGGTTATTAACTTTTCAAAGACTCACATAATTTTCCGTACAGGACAGCCTCTCTGACTCAGGGAGGCCGCAGCACTTTGTTCCCACGCTCCCTAGTTTTCTTGCGGACTCCACAAGAGTTGGAGTTGACACCTGAGGTGTTTTCTGCGTGTACCGGACCGCGAGCCTTTAAAAGAAAAGAGTCCTGTGTTTCAGCTAGGCACTAAACTGTTCTTTTCAAGTAGATCAAGCAGAGAAAATTTGACCGTAGTCACTTCCAGTGATTTTTTCCCTTCACCACGTTGTCTCCATCCCAGAGCAGTCATGTAACAGCGGAGGAAAGGTCCTGTTCTAAGCAACTAGTTAAAGAAGGTTTTAAATACAAAGTTATTTTATCACAATTCAGTGGCATTAATATGCTTATTATGTTTCTTTCTTACAATAAATTCTATAGAGATCTTAATATGTATCATATTGTGATAAATTTGAAAGATATGGGGAAAAACAGAAGGGAATATACCTGCCTCAATAGAGATAATATAAAGACTAAACTAAAGTAATATGTGCAATAAAATTGGAACATTATGTAGCATGTAATAATCATTTATAAAGAATCCCAATCATTACCTGAAGCCAACGTATGACTGTAATCTACTCAAGGGAAGAAAATATATATTGTTCACTGTTATTATAACTAACATACATAGAAGAATGCTAAATATCTGTTGTTTTCCAAAATGGAGCACTATAAATGTAATATTCACATACATCTAAATCTGTTTTATTGTATTTTTATGTTCAGCTGTTATATTACTTCTTGATCTACAGTTATTTAAAGCCGACTGCTTCCTGCTCTGTAAAATACAACTATGATGTATTTGATCATAAACGAGCCCTTAGCAGGCACAGTGGTTCACACCTGTAATGCCAGCACTCAGGAGGCTGAGGCAAAAAGACTGCCACAAGTTCAAGGCCAGCCTGGGCTACAGTGTGAGTTCAAAGCCAGCCTGTACTACAGAGTAAGATCCTGTCTAAAAATAAATAAATATGTAACATTTTAAAAATCATAAACTATTCCTTAACTTTCCAGGGACATCCCCTGTTGTAATACACAAAGACTTGGTATTAGCCTTCCAGCCTTTACACTCCCAGTCTGAAGACCAATTTTTTAGAAACAGATTTTTTATAAACAGATATGGGCCTCATCTCACCAACTGTTTTATGTTGCCTTTGCATACTTGCTTAATAATGAGGAATTAAAAATATATAATGCATTTTCATTATTAAAAGTCATATGCCAGATGACCTATATATTGTCTTAAATAATTACAAATTGATCTAGAGAATATCTGCTAAAAAAATAAAACCTCTTACGCATTTTGGAATCCATACTCTCCCAGCTTCTCATAAAGTTCACAGTTCTGTTGGACTAACTTCTTAGGCTCGTCTATAAGAGGCTGAAGCTCATCAAACTGGAAGAGAAAAGAACCGTGTTTCAAGAAACAACGCTCGCAAAGATGTAGGGTAAAGGGAATTCTCCTATGTTGTTGGTGGGCATGAAAACTAGTATAACCACCATGTCAATCCTATAAAGATTCCTCAATAAACCAAAAATGTAGTCTGCCAAAAAAATGTATACATACGTCAGTTTAGTGTATTAATAGGTGTTAGGAAGCTAAGGACCACCACTGTGAGCACCTTTTGTCATTGTAGAGACCAAAGTTAACTTGCATTAATCTCATTATATCTCAATAAATTTAGAATTATATATTGAGACAAGTTTTTCTTTTCTGATGCATCCCTTTTTTGGTGGACTTGGTATAAATACCATTTGATTCAGATATATCACTCTTCGGTGTATTCCCAAAAGAAAAGGCACCATATTACAGTTATACACGCATGCCCGTGTTTATATACAGCAGTGCAATTAATGACATCTAAGCTCTGGACACAGACAAGAGGACTTTCCAGAGAGGAATGGATAAAGAAAATGCGTTGTGTATACATACAGTGCCACAGTATTCAACCATAAAGACAAATGAAATCCTGTCATTTTCAGGATAATGAATGGAACTTGAGACCATCATACCAACTGAAATAAGCTAGACTCAGAAAGTTAAATATGGTGTGTTTTCTTTTTAAGGAGAAACCTAAATATAAATAAGTAAATAAAATAAAAGAAAGATGATGCAAACTAGATAGTAGACTCTTGAAAATGGAAAAGATTAGGGGAAAGAGAGAAAAAAGGAACAAGGAATTAAAAATGATCAAGATATGTTAAATGCATGTATCAGTTCTCCAAACAAACATCACTATTGTGTACTTAAAATATACATATAGATTTCAAAACTTCCTTTAAGATATTTCTAGTATTGAGTAAATTTTGGCATCAGATTAATTTTCTTGATATCTAAGTTAAACTTCTCTTAATTATCATTTAAATTCATTTTATTTTGTTCACAGGAGTATGAAAAAGAAAAAACTATGGTCAAGATTTGGTTAAATTAGGACTGGGGATTTAGCTCAGGGGCATAAGCACCTGCCTAGCAAGTGTGTGGTCATGAGTTCGATCCCCAGCACCGATTAAAAAAATTTAAAAATAAAAAAAGATTTTGTTAAATTAGAGATTGTGTTTTCCATTTATTTCTTTTCTAGATTGACTATTCTAGGAGTTATTAACCATTCTACTTAAGGTTATTTTTCCTATGAAGTTTAAGAATGCAGAATCCAATCCATCTCAAGAGAATATCCAAATTTCACTACATATTATTTCACACAGTTGCATTAATTTTTTTCTCTCTGAGTGTTAGAGTTATCAGCTGAAGCGCTGCATTTTCCTTTTTCTGCAAGAGACCTACCACTTTGGCATAGCATGCGTGAGGGTCAGCTTCAGCACAGCACTTCTCCAGCGTGGCTTCGTAGCCCTTGGCGATTCTCAGCAGCATGCCGATAGAGTAATCGGGGTGCCTTCTTGAATATTCATACAAAAACCTAATTAAAATGAACACAGATTTAGTCACACAAAGAACTAAAAAATCACATAATTAACTCAAAGAGTAACTCCTGTTCCAAAGGTCTGGATGGAACTAAACCCCATGTGCTAAAACTTGGTGATGAAAGACTTGGGTCTAGAGTTAAAGCTTCTTCCACTTAATTTCTGGACCTGCCATTTATCTTACGTATTACTTTAGGCAACTGACTAGAACTATCAGGGCCTAAGTTTCCTCTTCTGTGGAATGAGGATAATAACAGTATCTGTCTCATAATGTGGGCTGTGAGAAATACATAGCATATTTTATGCAAAACACACAGCTTGGTGTACTTTAAATTGTACCTATCATTTTTACATACATTTAGTTTGATTTGGACTACATTTCAAAAAGGTTCCCATAGATGTAGAGATATCTATTAACTTTTTCTTTTTCCTCTCCATATGGTGAAATCTTTTAGGATACTTAATTTTACTAAATAATATTTAATGCATGGAATACTATCATGATCCAACAATGAAATGTAAAGTTAATCACCACAATTACTGGCAACATATAATAATTTGTCATTTATTTACAAGCCAAGCTTCTTGTCTTTTCAATCAAATGTAAAGCACCTGGTATCAGACTCCATACTTTTTATATGTATTTGCTGCCATCATATGGATGCATTGATATTGATAGGTAGATGATAAATAGATGATAGATAGATGTATATAAATAGTTGATAGGCAATGTATATTCATACCTATTTTAGATGTTTAAGAAATACCTTTCGGATGGAGGAATTATTACATAAATGATTACATATGTACAAAATTTATATATACGTAATTTATATACACGAGACTATTTCCTAAAGACATTTCCAAAAACATCCCCAAGGAGTAGGGGATATTGAGCTTTGTCCATGCTAACGTAAGTGCTAGATCATGACAGTGTTTCCATTTTTTTTTTCAAACTAACTTTAAGATTGGAAGAGGGAAAGATGAAGAAGGATGAGCAACATGGAAATTGTATTAACTCCAGAGGAAAGTCCCCATACACTCTAGGTTGTGAAGTCATATGAAGGCGATGAAAGGGTAATTTATCTACTCACTTGGCCAGGAACATATCTTTCGTGTCAGCGTAGTTTTTACAAACATCCTTGTCCTCAACAAAGTCGTCAGTTAAGGCAGGCAAATCAGCAGGCACCTCGTCTCTGTGGACCTCCGCGATGCAGTGGGCTTTCTGCAGCACCGGCTTTGTGCAGCACTCCTTCAGTTTACTGGAGATGGTCTCTTCATTTTCACAAATGTATTTGGCCAGGTCCGCCTAAAGCAAGTTGAAAATTGTTTAACATAAATTGATATTGCTGCATTTTCTCCCGAGACATTTCTTTAGTTAGTCAAACAGTCACTGTACTCTAAGACCAGACGCAACCATGGTACATGTATGAACAAATTCTCTATCAGAGCTCCTAAGCCTGAGGACTCCGAAACAGCGACTGACTAAAACGTCCCACTTAATAAAAAGACTAACCAGAAACAACTTCTTATAATACTCACTTATTTATTTTAATAGATTTATTAATTTTATGCTTCTACATTGAGGCATTTACTCTTTTTAAAATTAAAACTCAGTGCCACTTTTCCAATGGTTCCCCCTAAATTAAGCTCAGGCATTTTGAAACAAAATAACTAAATAAAATGTAAAAGATTTTTGAAAAATAAGTCAACATCACAGTCACAGGCCTTGTTTAAAATATATAAAATATCTGCCTTCAATTTTCCAGTAAGTGCCATATTAAATTAGGATTCTGTTACTTGGTCATACTTTTTATTTCGCTTTTTATTAGTGCATGTTTGCAGTACATGTCTACATCCCTTGTGTGGCATTGGTACATGTACATAAGATGCCTTAATTTCTTTTGGGCTCTCTTTTCCTTTTCACTCTACTCCATTTCTTGGTCCTCTTCTCGTTTTAATTTTGAAGAAAGGGAAACAATATTACAAGTTTTGGGAAAAGGAGATCATGCTAAACATTTAACACAGAGAAAGAAAACAGAGGGGAAAAAATACATCTTTCTAAAGTCCTCTTCAGGTACTGACTAACCCCTCTCCAACCCTACCTATGTCCCCAAAATACCTTTAAAAATCTATATGTGTAGCTGTCCTGCTTCAGATTAGGCTTTTATTCCTAAAGTTACAAGAAGTAGTTACAAATCAGTGAATGAATTTTTCAGGTCACTTGGTGATTAGGTTTTTAAAAGGATTTTTTAAAAATTAAAAAAAAAGAAAAAGAAAAAAGAAAGAAAGACCCCAAGGAAGAGAAGACTTGGATATAGAACAAATGAGAACACAGACGACTGTGACAATCACTGTCCTTGATCACCAAAGACACCAAACATGCGCTCCTAACCACTCACGCGTGCGAGCTACCAAAGATAAATGAATCTTTACCCTGTCATCTGCACATTCCAGCAGGTCGCCGTGGCAGCATTCCTTGTTGACTTTGGTAAGAGAGTTTACTATGTTGGTAATTTCTGTAAATTCAGCTTTGGGAAATTTCTGGCTCAGACGAGCTACTGCCCTAAAAAAAAAATTTTTTTTAAATCCCCCAATCAAAACTTTCTTTGCATACCTTATGCCAAAATACTAGGAAAATACTATTTATAACAAGGAAATTAAATACGTTTTTAGATGCAGAAAGAACTTTTAAAATTCATTAGTTATTTTAAAGCTAGATCTGAGCTATCTTTTTCCATAGGCAGAATTATCCCTTGTAACAGTATGTGTGGTAGATAGGTGGAGATTCATAAAATCAGAAATCAAAGAGGAATTCTGAAAGAGACAACACAATTTGAGAAGCATCAGGTTTGCAGCCCATATCTGACTTCTGGACTGGATTCCTCACTTCTTAGTAGTGTGGCCCTGTGAAGTTACTCAGCCTCTCTGGGCTTTAGCCTTTGTAGTGCACTAAAGAACTGTTGTTTTAAAGATGCAAGAATGATGCTGGGAGAAAATTGTACTGTCTTCAAATAACTTTTTTCAGCTTGCCCATTATGATTTATTTTGGGGAGGAAAAAATTGCATCGGATTTTAAAAGTTGAAGAATGACTTTGAGGATTCCTAGATAATTCAGATGAAAGTGTTTTATAACTAGAAAGTATAGCACAGACTCAGTAACTTTTTTTCTTAACTCAACCATATTCTTTCTAACTTTTAAAGATCTCTGAAAAAAGAAACTTCATACTTTCTATAGAATTAGGATGTACTTAATAAGCACATGTTTACCAAGAAATTGGTCCAATACAGCCTCTCCCTATGATGAAATGTAAAAGTCTAATATCCTTGTTTTCTCCAAAATCACTTTAGAAATTGGATTAACGAGACTTCTTTCCCCAAAGAAGTCATAACTGTAACTGTAATGTTTCATGTTGAGGTTGTTTAGTTTACCAATTTAATTGTTTAGAGTGGTTTGCATGTAGGAATGATGGGAAAAGATAGTTCAGCTGGCAATTTCCTGAAAGCATGCATAATATCTATTATTTTCCCTCTCCTGCTATATAAATTGATTGTTGGCTAACAGAAGAGGAGTTGGAAGGACTGGTTGTATTTTTCTTATCTTGGCTCAGATACTGAAGAATGGTCCCAGAATCAACTGAACAGTGTGAGGACAGCATCTCAAACCAGAACATCAGACTAAGAGCAGATTTGGAGTTAAGAGAAAATAAGAAGGAGTAACTTTGGCTTAGTGTATGGATAAATGTAATTATTAGAGCTTAAAAAGACAAACACACATCCAGATTGCTGTGTGTACAAATAAAGATGACTATAGCTCTACAACAATGATGGCCTATTAAATTAGATTTTCAACTTTATAAACAAGGTAGAATTTAAATATCTTTCTGTTTGGGGATGATAAAAGTAAACTTTAAATTCTTCAACAATTCAAAAAAATAAGATAAAAATTAATGCAAATTATTATTGATGTTCTGCTTTTTAATTCTACCACCTTTCTACATTTTAGAAAAAAATATTTATTTGAACATACTGTGTAAATGCTGAACCATTATCATCTACATCATTATAAAGATGCAAACTGTGTTTAAAAAAATATTTACCATGCTTTGAAAGATCTTTCTCCAAATTTTTGGATACTGGCACACTTGAGTCTCTGTTCGGCAGCGGAAGTCAGTGCTTTTTCTTTCAAAGCATCCAACTACAGAAACAAATCAGTATGAAAAAATTAAAACAGAACAAAATCTACACTAAAGACTCCTTCACAAACTCAGACAAGACACTGCCCAGTTTTACTTTAAGTCTGGATTAAATTTACACCTAAATTTCCAAGTATTGTTTTTATTAAATTATTTTGCTACATGACAAAAGGAAAAAGTCTGGTCATAGTGGAAGCACCAGGTAGTTAAAAAAGTAGGAAGGCTATTGCCAGGGAAAGGGATCTAAAATAAGTGTGTATTTATATCCCTGGTGATATATTTGCTAACTCAGTAATTTTGTCCATAATTTATTTTCAGCCCCTCTTCCAATTCTATAACATCAATAAAACTCCCTATAAAAGAGGATGAGACACATAATAAAATATGTATGAAACAAAGACAATGAACACTGGTCTTTAACTACAGTGAAATTATCTATTTTGAATTTCTTCCCCAATATAAAAACCTTATAAAGCCAGGCACAATGGTCCATACCTGTGATTCCCCTACTTGGGAGGCTGAGGCAGGAGGATCATTGTGTGTCCAAGACCAGCCTGGACTACAAAGTGAGCTCAAGGCCAGATATAGATAGATATAGATATAGATATAGATATAGATATAGATATAGATATAGATATATACATATATACATATACCTTATGAAAAGATAAGCAAATACTGTGACCCATTGCTGTCTAATTAGACAAATGTATGTCACCACAGCAATCATCACAAATAGTGAGGTGGGCGTCAGACACGGTGATTCCTATCAGGCCAAAACTCTAGATCTTATAAGGAGCAAGAAGGAGACAGAGGCTTTCAGAAAGAATTAACAGTCTTTTGAGGACATGCATGTGGAAGGCGTTTTTGACCATATAAGGAAATATATCAAAATTTTAGGTTTCCTAGATGTAACCCTAAGGTGGTCAAAGTCTAAAGCTGCTTAATGCGTAGTTTCTTTTCCTTCTGCTTTGGGCGTACCTTTGGTGTCAGGCAGGCAGCTTTGTCAGCAGCTTCGCAGCATTCTGTCAGAACAGTCTTATATTTTTCAGCATAATAAAGGAGTTCAGGGGCATAAAAGTAAGGATGTCTTCTGGCAACTTCGTATAAATAACTGAATAAAGAAAAAAAAGCAGTCATTTTCCCACAGCACACAATATGAGAGGAATAATGGTAATCACCATTCCCACAGCAAACTCAAATACGTGATTTACCTGCTAAACTCTGTGAGAGCCTGGTGGCCTTGTCTTTGTCATTCCTTAAGACAGTGAAGAAGAAAGTGGTGCGGTGTGTGTGTGTGCATGTGTGTGTGTGCATGTGTGTGTATGCATGTGTGTGTGTATGAGTGTGTGTATACATGTGCTCACATCGCCTCATTGATAAATATTGGTGATCTAATGCCTCCAACAAAAATGAAATCAGTCCTGTGAACACCCACACACTGTATATTCCTTTTAGAATATTTTAAAACATGTTAATCTCAAACTTTTCATATAGATCATATTCCGGCAATACTTTTTGTTGCACGCAATTTTGTGGCATCCAATATTACCGCTTCAAAACCCAGTAGAAAAACAAAGCTTCCAACTCAGTGTTTAATATGCAATTGTTATAATGCGTATTTACCTATTTATTACTCCTTAATTTTTAATTTTGACATACAGATATTGGATCACTTACTGTCCAATGAAATGGTCATTGTTTTCCTTGAAGGAGGTGCACAAAGCCTCGGGCTCTTGCCTCACAAATGGAGGCAGGTTGGGGTTGTCATCTTTGTGCTGCAGGAAGCACTCAGCCCTGTCGGGCTCCTGTTTGGCGCAGCAGTCAGCCAGCTCTCCATAGCTCTCACGCAAGGACGGAATAGCACACAATTTATCTCCAAATAGAGTATGCTGGAGGAGAGAGAGAAGACTGCAAATTAGTGGTGGTACTTTGTTTTCTTTATAGTTAAAGAACAGTATAAAATATTTAGCATTCAGATGAGGTGTGCTAGGACATCACGCACATTGATGCATATAATGTACACATGTATGGAAAAATTACATGGCACCCAATAATTATAATTTTTTGTATGCACCAGTTAAAAAATGTTAGTGCACAAAAATTAATGAAATAAAAATTTTAAACTACAGCAAAAGGAACTCTTACAAAAAGCTCTCTCCCTACTGCAGGTTTAGCTTCCCTCGATTTGACTATCTCTGTGTAATTTCCTAACAATTAACTGCCAACGTATTACTTACAAAAAGTCAAAGAGAAGGGCAAATGATAGTTAACAATTTCCAGGACCCTGGCACTAGAGTCTGGGAGAGCAATATATAGCGTTAGTGTAACTGGGGTGCTGAGGACAGGGGGAGGTGTTCAGAGACCATCTCCTTTGATCTGTTCCATTCTGAGAGGCCCAACATTTTTATAGATATCACTTAAAAGTTAAGAGTAATACAATCTACCATATATTGTTACTGAAACAGAGATTTTTTTTATTCTAGAAATATTTATTTTAAAATAGTCATTAAACAAACCCTAATTTATTAATTTTTTTAAATGAGAGATTTTGTTAAAAAATCATCAATAGAACCATAATATTGTAGAGTTAAAATGCTGATTCTACAGTGAGAAACAAGAGCATTAAAAGGAAACAAGAAGATCAAGATTCCAGGGCTAAGTAACACAGGGCCCTGGCCCCAGGCATTTATAAACCCAGCAGTGGAAGGAACGTAGGCCTTTGTTTGGAAAACCTATCTGAAAATTTAAAAAGTTTAAGTTCTTAAAAAATGACAGAGTACCCTGATTTTTAGTGTATGCAAAATATTAATATTCCTACAATGAGGCAAAATAGCTGCATAACTATTCAACCCACATAATAAATTAACAGACAGTACTTCATGCTTTCTAAACTGAAAATCATGCTATTGTCTCAGAGCTATTAGTTCTCCTGTGTTCACTGCAGCATGATTCACAATTGTCAAAACATGGCAACAACCTCAATGCCCATTGGCAGATGAATTAACAAAGAAGATACACAATGTGCACACAAGGGTTACCACTTGGCCTCTCAGGGAAGTCTGCGCCTGGTGGCAGTTGGAGGGTCTGTGAGTACAGTGCCCAGAGCATGATTCCATTTACAATCAAATTCTGACCATCAAAGAATAAAATGACAGTGACAGGAGCATAAGAAGAGTGGGATATGGAAGTCAATCACCAACTGTTATAAAATTTCAATTAAGCCAGATAAATAAAGGTTAAAGATCTGCTGTGATACACATTTAAGATGGTAGCTTTCATGTCATTTTCTTATCACAATGAAACAAAGTTAATAAGTATATAAAAATGCTTTCACTGTTAACCTGTATGAAAGAAAGTCAACTTCAGAATTTGAAACAAGGTTATAACAATGACATATTATCATTTGTATAAACTGCCACTATGGTGTGTAATCTCAATGAACTATTTCTAAAATTGGGAGCAAAAGTAGGACATCTCTGTCCCAAGAAAAATAATGGCTTTTCAGTTCATAAACAGTTTTTGAGTGTGGCTTACAAATTTGTTCACTTAATAATAATTTTTCTAAAAAGACTTTCCTTTGAAATGTTCAAGAATTACTTAGAGGAGAAGAAAGAATCCACAAAATCATGATGTACGTACAATTGATTTGTCACAATTTTCAGCTGACTCATCAGCAACACATGTTTTTGCAAACTCAGTCACTTCGTTGGTTAACTTTATGTGTTCTTCAAAGGGGCACTTCTGGAGATGCTGAGAAAAGGTAATCAATACCCTGAAACAGAGGACACAGCGACATGTAACCCAACAAAACTTTCGCATGAAACAGCTCCTGTGCTAGGCAGCAAACCGTGTATATGGTCTGTATTTTAACTTGTCTCTTTTACAATTTTCTAGAAAACCTCTTCACATCAGGTATTAGGTGAGGCCTTTCCTCAGGAAAGAACATATATATTTCCACCATATATAACTGAGGTGTGCATACAGGAGATACACATGATGTATAATACATAGATTTATTAGTTAAGATGAGGCATTACATAAGTCCTTTGAGTTATTTTTTAAAAACACAAAGCACACACATCTCATTTAATTGGGCTGTATGATGATCCTGATCTTTTTTAAAATATGCATTTTTACTAGGCTAAAAAAATATTAGAATCTCTAAATAAAAAAGATGATTACAATGTTCCCAAGAAACCACAGGAATACTTGCTATGTAAAGGGATTTCCCTTGTAAGTAAGAGGCCAAAAGGAGTATATATCACAGTCCTTCCCACAGCTCTGTAAGAGTCTCATAGTTTCAATGTCCCATAATAGCCAGTAGCCACATGTGACTTTATAAATTTAAATTAATTAAAATTAACCACAATTTGAAGTTTTGTTCCTCAGTAGCCATAAACTAATAATCACATATGGCCCATGCCTACTGTGTTGAACAGACTGATACACAACATTTCCATCAATGGAGAAAATTCTGTTGGACAGCACTGCACTAGAATCTAGAATATAGGGCTGGGGATTTAGCTCAGTGGCACAAGTACCTGCCTGGCAAGTGCAAAGTCATGAGTTTGATCCCCAGTACCAAAAAGTAAAAAGAAAAAAGAATCTAGACTATGAGGACTGCAGAGTAGTAACCAATGCCGTCAGGACCATTAACATTGGTTCGTTAACTTACAGAGCTTTGAAATGTCCTTCTCCCAAGTCGTTAAATCGATGAGCAATCTCACTCTTGTCTGAGGGAGGGAAGAAAAAAACATGTTTAAATACTGAGAAAAACATTTATGACGCTAATTTTTATACTTCTTTCCTTTTAGCTTATTTCTTTGCTTCAAAGTATTACACTATGATCCCTACACTAGGATGATGATAAACTGTATTTTCTACACCTAAAGAATTATTCAGATGCCAAGAATGTTATTTTAACAATCATTAAATATTTATAAGTATTATAGCTTTATCACAGTAAATATCTTATAAAACTTGGATAAGACTTAATTCTTTATGGTACCAATGCACAGGTACTGAGAAGACATTCCAAAATAAAAGTAAATACAACAGAAAGTTCTAAATATAATATTAACAGCACACATTTTTTCCTCATAAAACATGTTGCAGCAGATAGGCCTCCGAGACAGATATTAATTCTGTCTTCAACTCTATTCTAAAATTTAAGTCATCTACCTCATGTTCCCTTTTGTGCTGAAGAAAATTACAGTCACCAAACAATTCTCACCATTTCTTCACCTAAGACATGTAAAGTAAGTTCATAGGATAACCATGTGCTTTATTTTTTTCACCATACAAAATATCATCATATTCTAGAAATACATGCTAAAAGAAAACTTTAAAGACATAAGATTCACTGAAACTTTCTTTCCTAGGAAAATAAACTTAAACAATGGAAAAATTAAATTCTTACGTGCTTCTCGACGAAACACACCCCTGGAATAAGCAGAGCTGAAAAGAAAGAGAAGGGAAATAAAGGTTACCCACTTCATTGTGCCCAATGCTTGTGGGGTTGATAGGAAAGTGGATGGATGGCAGCGAATCAGGCCTAATATACGTCTTTAACCAATATCTGTAGATTATTAACTAGACTCATCTGATATTTCATTGGTTCCCAAGTTATTACAAAATCACAATATTTTGGCTCCAAAAATTGTTTGACTAAATCCCTTGCGTATGTTTACCACTTGGAATTGCTTTCTCTGCAAGACTTTGTCAACTCATTAAACTTATGTAAAATGTCTTATCAAATTTTACATAAGAGTTTAAGTGATTTGTACTTACTATTTTTGTCATGTTCTTTATCTTCTATTTTCCATTTGAACATTTAAATTTTTGATAATTGTAAAACTTCAACCAAACCACTGACTTTGTTTGGAAACAAGATCTGATATTCAAATTACATTTATTGCTAACTCAAAGTATACTTTCATCCAGGTAATTGAAAATTTAGACACACATACATGTCTTTCATTCTTCTGAAATTGTTCTATTCTAGACCTGCACCAAAATGTGATTCTTTTCACCACCATTTCATACTTTTTTCTATTCTCACAAGTTCTTTGTCAGCACTATTTTAAGTTGCACAATAGACTTAGCATTATGAATAAAAACAAAGCAAATTATTTTAAATGTTTAAAAAAGTCCCTCCACAGAACGTCCCCAAGATGCCCATCTGTGCCTCAGAAGAGCCAGGCAAAGAATCACTGCTGTCAACCAGCAAGAAACTGACTTTCTTTGACACCATAATTAATTATTATAATTATAATCCATTAACAATCATCAATGGCAAGCCAGTGATTTCACTTCATTAAGTAACTCAGTCAGAACTGAGTTGCATTGTCCCATGGCTTCTCCAGCCACATAGAGCGATGAGAGCTTAGAAGAAGCATCACTGCTACTGGTCAGTCTCACACTGAAACAAAGTAAACACACACCCTATAATCTTATTTTAGTTCATCTTCGGGAAGGGATACTGTTGGAATAACCAAGCACAGAAGAGGGGAAGATAGATGTGAAATGACGATGGAATATTAATGCCTCAGAGGAGTCCCGGGAAGGAACACAGGCTTATCTTTCAAGACACAGGTGAACAGAAGATAAAGAACATCTTCTTGGAGAATTATTTCCACTGGAGAAGACCATTTTTTAAAAAACCAAAAAGCCTACAGTGGAAAAAAGACAAAGAAACTGTTCTAACTTTTTAAATACAGAAGGTAATTCTTTCTTGGATAAATTATAAATTTGCCTTTTCACTTCTTAAAAATGGGTGGCACTGTTTATTTAAACTCAGGGGCTAACCCTAGGGCTGTCCCTGATGTGACTCCAGGCATAAGCAAGCCCAGCATTCTTATCTTTTACTATGTTTCCATTATTAAGTCACAAATTCAGACCTTGACCACTCAAACACAAACTTTTCCACATAGATTGCATTTAACAAATGAAAATACTCTGCAATATTGTATTGTCTTACAATGGTAAAAGCCAACAACCTATCAAGCAAATTCATAATGACAGGATAGAAACTTTGGACTGATTTTCGTATTATTAATGGAGATCACACTGCTTCAAAATATAAAACTGGTAACACCTGAAACACCTTTCCTTAATAGTATGATTATGGTGTTTTGCACGTATATACCCTTATTAATGAAAAGTAGATTCTTATGAAGTTAAAATTGTTAATTACTAGCACTAGTAAAATTAATCTTTATTAAAAGAAGTCCTTATATTTATGTATACTCAAAGAAGAATTCCTACATTTTTCTCTGAAAACCCTACTATTAATTCTGCATATACGATGTACTTTTTTGTTTGTTTTTTATTTTATTTTTTTGACAAAAATATAAACTGACATGCTACGAATGTCCAGAGAACTCTAATTAGTGAAGTCTAAAGCTTGTACCCTTTTAAAAAGCTTTCAAATTCTCCAAATAATTCAGCATATATATTCTATACTGAGAGGAATAGTTCACAATTTCAGGTATTTCTAAATATCCTGTTGTCCAAGTGTTTAAACTCTACTTTTTATCAGTCATCAAAGAACTCTGGCATGAGGGTAAATCAAATATTTATCCTCCAAGTCCTGCCTGCTGTTGTTACAAGAAAGCTGGCCCTGCTGACCCTTCGGCAGGCTGCCTTTTCCTCCTGCTTCTCAGGGAGTTGCAACACGGCCAGTTACCCAATTTCTGCCTACCAGAATCAGGATTCAAATGGACCACTTTCTTAAAGTTAGAAATTTAGAAAAAGAGTTCTAAATATAGTTCTAAAATCCAGGTTCTATGTAAATAGAAAAATAGCTCCAGTGATTTTTGAATGTTGTATGTTTATGTGAAAATTTTAATAATAAAGAGTAGTTAAGAAAATTACTTTATTTGGAAAGAATAATAGTATATTAATTTAGAAAAGAAAAAATACTCCAGTGAAAAGGAAGATACAGCTAGCACTTAAAACAGGACTTAATCATTCTCATCCTTTGTTTTTCATTTTGACAAGATGAAAAAGGCAAAGCTTTGAACTACAGGAATTACCACTGATTTGCCAGGAGTTAGCAGGAATTATCCTGATTATAACCTGACACCAGTGCACCCTCCACCCCCACCCTTTACCTGAAGCTTCTCACAGACTGCTCACACCAGGGGTGACTGTCACAGGCCATCTTGAAGCCCATCTCGAAGACCATCTCCTCTGGTCCATGGCGCTACTTCTGAGTCTCTTCTTGGCAATAAGGTAAAATGTATCATCAAAATACGACATGACTATACTACTAATTCTATTAGTCCTTGGAAAAGAGCAGTTAATACTCATATGATTAGATTAATTTTTCATGTCTATATCTGGCAATCTAAGCAACCTTTTTGAAGGAAACAACATGCAATATTACAACCATTGTTAAATTCCTATCATCATGTTTTGAAAATCTATATTGTTATTGTTTTGGGTTTGTTGTTGTTTGCTTGTCTGTTGCTTTTTGCTTTTCCTTTCTGTGTCTTTTTTCTCTTAAATAAATAAATAAATAAATAAATACAACAATGTCTAATAATATCTTCAGGATTTTAACAGAAACATTCTACAAGTTGCCACTTCATTACAGCCATTCCAAAACACAAGTAATGTGGATTTATTTGGAGAGATTTGGAGGCACAGAAGAATCTTCTCTGAGCATGCTTCCTATGACACAATGGCCATATGCAGGCCTTACCTGTCATAAAGCACCTAGACCACCTTCTAAAAAAACACAGAAAAAAACAATTGAAAGAACATTAAGTACCAAATTAATGAATTGGAACATAACATGCAACTTAATTTTTTATTCACTTAGGAAAATATATTTCCAATAAAAAATAAGGAAATTACCCAAAATGTATGAGTTTAGATAGGGTTTCCAATGCAAGTAAAAATATGTAATCCAAATCTCAATTTTCCTCTCCCTATGTCATAAACTATCCCTCCAAAATATTCCCTTGAATATGTTTGCTGAAGATTTCATTGGAGACAAAGAAGAGAAAGTTTATATCATAAAAACCACACTGGAGAGGCAGGTCTGGGGTTCATTCATTGGGTGCCTGTTGTCTGGCTGGTGGTCAGTAGAGAGAGGAAATCATGCAAGAGGGCTAGGATAATGTCTAAGATGTGGCAGACATAAATAATGTCTAAGCAACAATCAATTTTGCTTAAAAATCCAGAAAGTTTTGACTATGTTAAACTTGTAAATCTTCCCAATCAAACTGATAGAAAATAGTGAAAGGGGGTTTTGAGTTCTCAATGATAGTGATCAGGTTTAGGAAAATTAACCGTAATAAATAGCCTATTCCTAACTGATTTTCCCCAGAAAAAAATGGAGTACTTGGAGCTGCAGAGAAAACTGAAAGAACTGTCCAGTTGGGCTGCACATTACCCCATTAGGACACACCTGCTTACTGCTATTGTGACACCACCAATTACAAAAATTGCTTTACAGCTGCTATTTCCTACTTTGAGGAGTAGTGTAAAGGGAACCCACTTGTAAAAAGTAGTTTGAACAGATAGCACTTCATTGAAAACAGGATGGATGGTGGCTTTTATTTTACTCTACCTTTTGGACATGGATATAAATAAGCCCTTAGATGTGGGAACTATAACAGCAACATGTACACATTTGTTAGCAAAATAAAACAGAATAGAACTCTCTAATAAGATAAAAGCTTATGTAAGAGAGAGCTAGAAAAGATGGCAGACTGGTAAGCAGCAGTATACGGAGCCTCTCTGAGAGAGACAGCTCAGATGCTGGAATGAAACATTCTGGAGAGGGCTGGACAGAGGGAGATTGATTCTCTCAACACAGGAAGAAACTGAAGGGAAAGGAGCTGATCAAACTTGAAGTCCCTGGGGCTACCATTAGAGAAGCTAAGATTTGCGGTCATGGCACTCTCGTCAAGCTGCTTGAATTCGTGCCCTCCATACTGGCCTGAGCACCCAAACCCAAACCCGCACCAATGCGACCGGCCTAAGCTGCCCCATATGAGAAGCTGAGCTGCCCTACACATGACTCGCCCAGAGCCACCGCCAAATCATGCCACAGCGATGCTGAAGTTGGAGGTCAGGGAGCCCAACAGGGAACAGAGTCAGAAAGAGACCTGCATTAACCCGCAGTAATAAGACCCTCCCATGGGAAAGGGGCAACCAACTGGACAACATGTTGGAGTTGGGCAGGACAGGCCTGAACTAGGAATGGCAGTGACTTCAGTTTGTTGCTCCCCTCCCAGAGCAGATTGGTGAGATCTGCTTGGCCTGGGTCACATCCCTGACTGGGACCCAATAAGTCATCCCAAACTGATAACCTAGCACAGCATGCACTAAGCATGCACTAAGTGAAGGCCCCCAAAGATTGATTGGCCTGGAGGGGAAGAGCCAGCATACACAGCCCCTTCTTGCACCTCAGTGACTGACAGCAGACTGGAGAGGGCAGAAAACCCTCCCCAGCATGCTTCAGAGGAACTAATACCAACAAGGAAAGGGGCTGGGAACTACGCCATACACTTGCATGGAAGAAACCAAAAACATGACAAGAGAAAGAAATAAGAAAAAGCTCCTAGCCCCCAACCCTGAAAATATTGATCAAGGAGAGGTAAATGCAAAAGAGATTGAGGGCAGCAAACATGCAACATCAAACACAGCATCAGCAGACATAAAGAGATATCTTTGGAACCTCGTAGACAACCTCAAAACTGAAATATTAATTCAATTTAAGCAAGATATAAGTAGATTAATAAAAGAAATGCTAAGCACTCCTCAAGAAGACACAGAGGGAAAAATGGAGGAACACAAAAGAAGGAGAGAAACATTCAATGAAGAATATAAAGAAAACCTAGAATACATGAAACATTCAAAAAAAATTACCTTGAAACTAAAAACTCCATTGAAAGCTGGCAAACTGCTTGAAAGAAATTAAGGATAGACTATCAAAACTTGAAGACAGGTTTGCAATGTGTGATCATGAAAGGAAAGATCTCTTAAAAATAGCAAGGAAATAGATGATCACAATACAAAGGCTAGAAGACGACAAAAGGATCTATAACCTAAGAATGAAAAACATAAATAAAGAAGCAGGAGTCAAAACAAAGAAATTACAAAGGGCTATTCACAGAAATAATTAAGGAAAACTTCCCAAGCATAACAAAAGGAAATGATATTCAGATGTATGAGGCATACAGAACTCCAGCCACCCACAATCAAAACAGAGCTACACCTAGACATATAATAATCAAGATCCCAGAAATTCAGTATAAGAACAGAATATTAAAAGCTGTCAGAGAAAAGAAACAGGTCACCTATAAAGGAAAACCCATCAAAATCATGGCAGACTTCTTGACACAGACCATCAAATCAAGAAGAGCTTGGAGCAAAGTATTCCAAGCCCTGAAAGAAAATAACCTCCAGCCTAGATTGATGTACCCTGCAAAACTGTCTCCAGAAATTAATGGAGAAACATGATGCCTCCACAACGAAGAGGAACTGGGAGAGATTGTGACCACCAATCCAACCCTACAAAAATACTGAAAGACATTCTAGAAAGAGAGAAAAAAATATCAGGATTTCAGGAACAGTGGCAGAGAGGCCTCAATGAATGGAGCAGAGAGTGGAATGAAGGGGAATAGTAGACAACCAATGGCAGATAAATAGCATAGCAGAAATGAGGCAGAGAAAATTGGCTGTAATCTCTAGCATAGATGGCCTTGATATACTAACAAAAAGAAACACAGGCAGAGTAGATCAGGAGATAGGGTCCATCGAGATGCTCTGTATTGGAAACATAATTAACCTGAAAGAGGGTTTATGGACAGAAAGTCAAATATGAAAAAGCAATGCGCTATGAGACATGGAACTAGAGAGAAATAGGGGTAACTTGACTAGCACCTACAGATAGGTTGAAAAGACATGATACTTTTGTGCAGTAGAGAACTACTCAGCTATAATGAAGGAAAACCTTGAGGCTTTTGTAGGTAAAAGAATACAACTCAGGATCAAGCCCAGGTGTCAGAAAGTTCAGAACCAGTTAGGCTCACTAGCAGATTGCTCCCCCCAATCTAAAAACTGAGGGAGTTAGTGGGACCCAAAATGTGCAGTGCACCCTGTGGGAGTGAAAGGGAAGAATTGTTTAAAAAAGGAAGGCAGAGGATATTGTTAATAGTGTTTCAGGATTTAAAATCTACATTATTCTCACCACTCTGTTTAGATGGATTATATTCTGTTCCAGTTTGTCTACTTACATTAGACTTGAGGACACAGTCAGCTATCCAAATATAGCAGGACCATATTATGGTAATCATCCTTAATTTCTTATTAACTTAATCTGAAGCCATGTATAACTTACACTGTCTTATTATGACTGATCTTATTTGAATCTGGTTTGTTAGATTGCTGTTTTGTATTGACTGATTTTATTCAAATCTGTTATGATTGATAGTATCAAGTCTAAGAGTATAGGCAACTATACTGAACATGACAAGATTCACTAAGATACCCACTCTGGTTTGGTTATTACCTGCATTTGAAGTCTTATAATGTCTCCAATGTTTTGTTTTTACTAATATTGTTATATACTGCTGAAACATCATAGTAACCATTGTAGATCACCTTATATTACAGTTTTATATGACTTTTTTGTTTCATGTTTTTCTAGGAATTTGTTTTGTTTTGTCTTGCTTTGTTCATTTTGCCTCTAATACAGAAAGGATAGATATACACTTAGAGACTCATGCATGCATAGAACTTATAAAAAGTTTATGAGAACCAATTATATAACACATGGTGAAATGAACAACTACTTTGAAGAAAAAGAGACACTACAATACCCAGTGCTGATTCTGTAGCATCATGATGTGAAATACAGCAATACTATTATTCTTTGTTCAGAGTGATTTTAGCCTGTTTTGTTTTGTTTAAGTTCAACATACATGAAGGTATGGACAACTATTTTGAAAACAATGAGAGACACTATGACAGCCATTGTTGGCTTCCCTGTTATCTGGTCTTGAAGACCTGAAACGCCTTCCTCATCCTGTTCAGATCAGTTCCATACTATGTTGTTTCATGTGAACTCTCTGTATGTGAAGATATGGACAACTATTTGGAAGAAAACAAGAGACAATATGATAGATAGTGAAGACCCGTGGTTGTCTTGCTTTGAAATTTATGTCTCTTACATTGCTTTCTTGTGGTCTGTTTTGTTCTGTTCTGTTCTGTTTAATTTTACCATCTTTAAAATAAAAAAAACTAAAGCTTATATAAACAGCATTTAATTGTTAGTGCATATTAACTGTACAAATAACAGGTTTTGGGTGACATTTTCATGCATGCATGGTGCACTTTGATCACCTCTACTCCTGTTTATCCTCAGCACCATACCCTTCCCTTTCCCTTTCCTATTCCTCTTTCCCTTCTTTTTTTCCTTTCCCTTCCCTAACAATCTCCCTTCTAGATTACATGTATGAGACAATACATGTGACACTAGTCTTTCTGAGTCAGGTTTCTTTTACCTAACATGATCATCTTTAACTTCATGCATTTTCCTACAAAATAACTTGATTCTTTTCTTCTATGTGGTTAAATAATATTCCATGTGTATGTACACAATTTATCCACTCTTCCACTGATGGTCATTTAATCTGATTCTGTAAATTGCTTACTGTGAATTGTGCCCCCATAAACAAAGTATGCAGGTCTCTCTGCTGTATGCTGATGGCCATTGCTCTAGAAACCTAGCCAGGAATGGTACAGCTATACCAGCTGGTAGTTCTATTCTTAGGTTCTATTCTTCTTACTGATTTCTATAATGGCCATACTAATTTACAGTCCCACCAGCAGTATATAAGGCTTCTTTTTTACCCCATATTTTTATTTTTTATTTCTTGATAACAGGCATTCTGACTAAGATGAGAAGGAATTTCAATGAAGTTCTATAAATAGCTTTTTCAAAACAGTTTTAGGGATGAGTTTTAGGAAGTCTTTGGATTCTAATTGTAGGTCATTTTTATTTTATTTTAGAGAGAATAAAACCAAACAAAACAAACAGAATAAAGCCAATCAAAACAAAACAGTGTGACACAGGATTTCAAAACAAGGTAATAGGAAATCAACAATGATTACTCTAATACCTCTTGTTGTCTTTAAAATAGTTGCTCATACCTTCAGACATAGTAAAATCAAACAAAACAGAACAGAATAGAACCAATAAAAACAAAACAATGAATGCAATACAGGACTTCAAAACAAGATAATGGTAAATCCAAAATGGCTGCCTTAATATATCTTGTTTGAAATAGTTCAGACTGTTTTGTTGATTTTGAGCCATTGTTATTTTCTCCATTTCTAAGATTTTCCCCAAGTTTCTCCCTGTGTAGGACAAGAATGAGATTTTGAGTCTGCAGCCAGAGCGGCACCCAGCCAGGCTTCTGTGCACTGTGGCTTTGATCCTTTTCTCTCCTTCCTGTTCCTCCTGAGTCCCTGAGTTCACTCCGTGAGTCACTTTTCTCATCATCTCTGCTGATGATAAAAATTTCTAGAGAGGACCAGCTGAGGGAGATAGCGTCTGCACAGGAAGCACATGCTGGTTCAGTCTTCTCTTGTTTGCTACAAGACTTGAGATATTGAAAATGCTTAGTTCACAGATGAGACAAGATTGGGGATGGGGTGAGCTCCTGTTGTGGTTGTGAGAGAAAATAAAATTAAAATAAAATAAAATAAAATAAAATAAAATAAAATAAAATAAAATAAAATAAAATAAACAAGTACTATTTGTGCAGGTATACCTCAGCAAACAAGCTGATGCTCTTGCTAACTTTGCCCCTTCCTTCTTACATGATCATGAATGGTCAAAGGCTGTGTGTTAGCTTATTGTGTGAAGTTCTTACCAAGAAAAGCATTGTGTAACCTTAAAACAGATTCACTCAGAGTCCATTATTTTGATTATTTTTTACATTTATGAGCTTGTAAAACTTGGCTAGTAAAAGCTAAAAAATCAAACATTTTCAAGTGATCAGTGAACACCCCCTGTATGTTTGAGTAAAAGTACTGGCTCAGGTGACTCGTCACCTCATAAAGGTTGTGTGAGGTGGATGGCCCTATACTGTGACACATTTAAATATCCTTTTGTTTTGTCACCCATGCCTAAATTTTTACTTTTTCTGATTAATGGTTTCTCTTTTACTAAAACATAATCTGTATCTGTAGAAATACATTTTGAAATGCACATTTTGCGCAATTTTCATATGCATTTAAACTATCCTTTTCAATATAGCACTATTGTTTAGATAATGCATGTGAATGTGCACACACACACACACACTCACGATCTTTGGTTTGCCCTAGTCTCTAAAGTTCCCTTTCCCAAAGATCCCTTGACAAAAGGGCCATTTTTCCTACACAGTTCTTATGTTAGACTGGGCATCTGAAACTTAGATCTATCTGCACTCAGATTTATTTACCGTTGTCTTCAAATTTCTCACTTACCCTGCAGCTTAACTCAGTTCAATATAAGTGTCCAGCTACAGATTTGGACAAGCAGATCTGTGTACATTTCTATGCCATATGAATCAAGTTGGATTAAATTATCTTTCAGAATCCTTCTTTGATGAATATTTTGTGATTCTGTGCTTTTTTACTTTATGAAGAAAGGTAAAACAAAATTTCATTTAAAAAATAGTAGGAGAATAACAATAGCTACTGCATTAAATGTTGTTATCTTTAAAGTAGTTTCTCAGGGTACAAGACATGTGCATAGAAATTTCTCCAATTGATATTAGCACAAATATTCCTTTTCAATGAACTAAGAGACACAAATAGTATAACTGACTTGCATTTTTCCCCTTTTCCTTACTGCCCTTTCCCTTTTCACCCATCCTACTTCCTTTTTCCTTTTGAGCAGTTTCTTCTCATTTTACAATATCCGTTGTACATTTTAGAACTCATTTATTCTTTCAGTTTCTCACCAGGGAAACATATGATGTTTACCCCACGTGGATCTGATTTATTTCACTTATGAGTATGGTCTCTAGTTGCATCTATTTACCTATAAATGTCTCAACTTTATCCATCTTTATAGCTGAGTAGTACTCCATTGTATAAAAATATCACATCTTTTTGATCCACACCTCAGCTGATGGGCACTAGGGTTGTTTCCAAGCTCTGGGCTGTTAAAAACTGTGCTGCTATAAACATGGATGCACATATATCACTGTGGTATGATACTTTTCAGATACCCAGAAGATACCCAGAATGGTTCAAATGAAACCTCTAATCTAGTTTTTTTTTAGGAAACTCCTCACTGATTTCCACAGTGGCTGCACCAGTCTCTGTGCCCATCAACAGTGGAGGAGGGTTCCTTTTTCCCCACAGTCTCTTCAGCATTCATTACTGGTTGATTTATTGATGATAGTCTTTCTTTCTAGAGTGAGATGAAATCTCAGCATTGTTTTAATTTGCATCTCTCAAATGACTAGTGATGTTGAACATTTTTTCATATATTTATTTGCTGCTTGTATCTTTTCATCTAAGAAGTGTGAATTCATCTCAGACGCCCATTTTTTGATTGGGTCTTTGAATTTAGGAGATCAAAGAGAATATAAGAAAATGGAAAGATATCCCTTGCTCATGGATAGGAAGAATCAACATAGTGAAAATGACCATACTCCCAAAATTGTTACACAAATTTAATGTAATCCCAATAAAAATACTATTAATATGCCTCACAGATGTAAAGAACACATTTCTAAACTTCTAAAAGTCTCTCAGCTACTTTATCTTTGACAAAAGGCCAAACATTCCCTGGAAGAAAGCCTCTTTAATAAGTGGTGCTGGAAAAATTGGTTCTTTACATGCCAAAGACTAAAACTAGACCTACGTCTATCACCATGCACTGAATTAAAGTCAAAATGGAACAATGGGCTAAATATTAAACTGAAAACTAAATCTACTGGAAGAGAAAGCAGATAGAAGTCTTGAGGACATTGGTGGAGGTTGAGGGTTTCATGAATAAAACCCAGACTGCACAGGAAATACTTCAATCAACAACTGGTATCTGATCTTACTAAAAAGTTTTCATATAGCAAAAATTATCCCCAACAGAGTAAAAATACAAACCACAGAATGGGAAAAAATTTAGCCAATTTTTTATCAGACAAAGGACTTCTATCTAAAACATATAACAAATTGAAAAAATCAGACCTTCTGCTCTTCATGTGATGGTCTAACAGAATGAGAAAAAGTTAAAGCGGGCAAGAAAGACTACATAAGTTTCAGGCATTGTTCATTTCTAAACTGTACAGTTGAGTCTCAAACATTATTCTTTGTGTAGATCAGCTTAATATGTTTTTTAAAAAAGAAAAAGTCATTGGAACTTGGCTAAACTATATTAATAAAATTAAACTTTCTCCTATAGTTTTATCAACTTTTTCCAAAGAGAGATTTATATAGCTAATGTGTATAATCCATGTGTATCCATTCTTCATAAATTAGTAAAAATTAGGGTATATAAACATATGAAAAAAAGTTAATACCCATAACTCCACTCTTTGTGATAGCCACATCTGGAAGTTAAACAGAAATAAATGCACTATTGAGTTTATTTATATCCTATATTTTTTCCAAATGCAGTTCAACTTATTACCCAAAAGATGCTCAACATTACAAAACCAAACTGTTTTGTTCTATTACTGAAATATTCCTATGTTGAAATTTTAGAGAATCAAGTTAAGGGTGTTTTCACTAAAAAGTAATTTTTTTTCCTCCTTAATATCTTTGAAAACTTCACTAACCTGCCATTCATATAAAACTTGGAATTTATATTCTGGAATTCTCATGAATTTTACAACTGCTTTATGTGTGCCTACCTTGAGAAACTGATGACTTAATCTGAAAAATGTTGTATTTTTTAAGAAATATATCAAATAATAATTGACCTATACTGTCTCCTTTATCTCCAGTTTAAACAATATAGTATACATGATAGCAAAATATTTGTGTATGTAAACATTGAATTGTTTAAAATTAGTTTTTCATTATATAGACATCAAAAAGAGTAAAGTCTTATTAGAATAATTTATATGAATTTGAGGATTTTGTTTGAAAAGATAGTTAATAATAATTTGTTGTGATAAGAGTATGAATTCAAATAGAATAAAGAATTTGAGTACCATAAAATGTTGACTTATGTCTACTCTACTTGCAAACTGCTTCTGATTCATAGTTGGGTTGTATTCAGTATATTTAATGCCAACATCTTAAATAAGTAGCCGAAATACATATCACTACTTTTCAATACAATTTTAATTTTACATTTACAATATTTATTCTTTCATGTATTAAAATGACATAAATTAGCTTTTCCACATTTGATGTCTTAAAGGCAGAGGCAAATAGCTGTATTGATCAGTCCAAATTTTTTTTAGTTATTGGAAAAATTAACCCAAAAATGCACATCAGGAATGATGGTATCTAAAAACAAACATTGTTCTGGCAGCAACAAATGCAATATTTATTCAAGAACAACAATTTTCCTGCTGACAGGGCACAAGGAACAAATGGTGATTTGTACTGATTTTAACAAGTCCAAGCCAGGCGTGGTGGTACATGCCCATAATCCTGGCACTTGGAGAGGCTGAGACAGGAGGATCACTGGGCTACATTGTGAGTTCGAGGCTAACCTAAACTACGTGGTGAGACCTTGCCTCAAAAAAAAAAAAAAAAGAGTTGAATAGCCATCTGTTGCATGGGTGTTACTGATATTCTTAATAGAACTGCTTTTGTAAAATGATGAGACCAAAAACCAGACTACACCGAATGCAGAAGTGACTACTGAAACTGCCATAGACAACTCTCCCAAGAAGTGTGACTGTGAAGGATTGGAGGTCAGTTCTGCTTGTCAGCACCTAGAAGTCAATGAGCAGGACTGCACTGGAGGCAGGTATTAAATATGCAAGAGAGAAGGGGAAGTTGAATTCTTGAGAAAGGTGAAGGGGTAAAATCAAAAGTACAAAGGCAGATAACAAAAGAAGTTCCAATAGCAAAGCTGACAGGAAAGATAATCAGGTGGGTGGAGGTACAGTTATGCTGGTTGAATTAGTCAGGAAGATAGAGGTATCCACCTGAAGCCCCTACAGTGTTTCCTTGTCAATTAGGAGTGGATAAGAGAAAAGTCTGGAGTTGAATACTTGAGGGACATAGAGAAGGTTAAAGCAGTGAAAAGTGAAGGTAAATAGTCTTGGACTTAACTAAACAGCAAGATACCTCTACCTATGGCATTCACATTACTCTCCCACCCTCAGTAGACCTTACGATAAACCCTGCTCTCGTATTTTCCTACCCTTCTCAAACACCTGTCCTCCCCCAAACTACCCTTGACCTTCCTAGAAATAGAGACCTTTTAGAGGGCCGAGACAGGATTCCTCATGGATAGAACCACAGTCAGGTGAGAAACTGGAGGGAATAACCTCTCCACAGTCTCACCCCACAAGTCCCATCCCCCTGAGCAGAAGTTTAACTATCCCTTGTAAACAACTGCTAGGGCCTGAACTTTGGTGTTTGAACTTTGGAATGTATATCTAGCTGTTCAAAAACTTTTTTCTTTTTTTGGCTGCTAGATTAATGTTTTCTTACCATTGAAATGCCATAATTTGTGTCCTACATCCCAACATAGTAAGTTCTTGAAAGCATGAATCCGATCACACTGTGCTCATTACATCTAACTGGTCTAGCACAGGTCTTGGATCGAGGTGCCACTCAAAACTTTCATTGGTCATCAGTTTAATTTGATTGATGAAGAGACAACTGCACCCCTGTGGTCATTGGGCCTGAGCAACTGGAGAGCTTGAGATCGTGTCTCCTCACATTTTTGATTTCTCATCACAATGTGATAATGTATTAGCGTAGTTAAAATGTGGCAGTGAGCAGGTCAGCAGAAGCTATCCCACCCCCAGCACAACCATGGAGAGACTAAAGGCATTCTAGAGATTAGGTGTAGTTGGCAGTCTCTCTCCCGATGACACGTCCTCCGGCCCAGCAGCCACAGTCATTGTCTTGCCTATTGGCCAGTACTTCTGCAGTGTGCCCAGAGCTGGCTTTTCTTTGCCTTCTCCACCCAAATTCTCACCTAATATTAATTATCATGTATTCTTTATTATCCCAGTTAATTTAGTAAGTAGAAGGGATTCTGGAGAACTCTACATGTGAAAATCTTTCCACGACTCAGCCTCCCTGTGAAGCAACTCATTTATTGTACAGTAAATCGCTCACAGCCACTTTCCAGACACATGTAGTTGCTTCTTAATGAGCTGAATTAGACAAGGAGCTGCAGTAGCCTCTATGCACTCCCAGAGGCCATCCTTTTGCTTGTTTTCATTATGTTTTAAATTTTTGAGTAGGTCTAGCAACAGCAAACATGAAATGTGTCTGTAAGAACAGAAAGGGGAAGATATTTGCAATATTCCTTTACTTGGTAGGAAAGTTCAGGTCTAGTCAGACATTAGCATAGACACCCTTCATTTTATCTATTTATTTATTATTATTTTAAGGAGAATAAAACAAAGCAGAACAGAACAAAGCAGATCAGAACAAAATAATGACACACTTCATTTTAAATTTTTAAAATGTGTTGTGTAATAGAGTCAGTGATTGGATTTCATGCTATTATTTCTAATGCTATGTTATCCGCACACTTGGGTAGCTCTGATTCATATGTTGGAAGCTGCTCTTCTATCCCTGTGAATTGAAATTTATTTTCTGATGCCATGTGGCACAGCTCCAAAATCTCTATTAACCTTGCCTTTCCTTCTCTAACAAGATCCTGAATACCAAAATCTCTCAAACAATATTACAATAAGATCCTGATTTCTGACTATCTTAAGAACAGTTTTCAAGTGAGAAATTCAACAAATTTACTATGTTGTAAGCAGTAGTTTTTAGTAAAATAAAATTAATGAAAATACATTACGTACAGGACGATAAGTGCCATTCTGTGAAATCTGTGCTCTAAGAGTCTACATTCACTCACCGTGTAAAATCTGTTTCTTACTAAAGTCACTGTTAAGAAGTTTTGGAGCTCCCTTCCTTCTTAAGAGCTCATTTGACATCAGCTCAGTGTACCGTATGTGCAAAGCTCCCCAGGGCCATCTTCCCCATGCCTGTCACCTCATTGTCTTCAAATTTACTCATTTGACTTATGATGCTATAATTCTCCATGTCACCCACTTTGATAACTTTGGAGTAACTTTAATATCTCCTTCCCTTAGCCTCCAGCATCCAATCTGTCCCTAATAAGTTTTGACTAGGCATTTAGTTTTCCTCAGTTGAGAAGTTTTAATCCATCACAAAGTTTAGCCATATTTTCCAGTACACTGACACCACTTGGACTCAAGTTCTCAAAAAATTATGCCTGAATTATTACAGTAAACATCTAATTAATGTTCATACTTCTAGAGTCTTTACTCTGCTTAATCCTAAAACTTTCCTCTTTTTCATATACTTTAATGTTCCCCATTACATTTTAAATAAATGCCAAGTTTCTTACACTGGCATTCAGGTGGTTGCACTCTGTCTGGTTCCATCATTGCAATATCCCTACTGCCTGACACAAGACTGGCACAGAATGTGTTCAGTAATACTTGTTGCCTAGAAAAGTAGATGAATGAAAAAATGAATCATTTGTGTTATCTGTTGTTTCGCTTTCACACATAAATTCCCCCATTCATCTCAGCTATAGTTGTTGTAATATTCTTTGCAAATCAACAAAGTATAAAATACATCACGTGATGAGAAGATGTATGCGGCACTGTGTGTTCATTCCCTTCTTCCAGCATACCATGCTCATTGCTGACTCGAGGTGACTGCTCTTTGGCTCACACTCCCCCTGCTCTCTATCTTTCCCAATCCTCTCAGCTTCTCAGAGCACATCTTTGGTTTTCCTCTCCTTCAGCCTTGCAGTGTTCTCTTTCTTGTGACCTCTCTTTGTTTTCATTCTTAGCCATGTATCCTGAATTTATAAGGTTTTACTACACTGTAAATATTTGATAAGACTATTTGTCCTATTCATTATATTTTTCACTCAATATCAGTTCAATGTTATAGACACAGTAAATAGACATTTAACCTGTGAATTAAATGAAATAAGTAAAATTTTTTCAAGCTGATTATATCATGAAGGAAGAAAGATGGTTACAACTTCATCTCTAACAGATTTTAAATTCACATAAGTAATCATATGAATTCTTTACATGTGGAGATTCTCCATAAATGTGTTTGAGCGAATGACTGCATAAACAATTTTCATCCAGCAAGGTGCCCATCAACTTTTTTGTTTTTATTGAGACAGGATCTCACTGTGTGGTTCAGGCTGGGCTTGAGTTTACTATGTAGCCCAGGCTGCCTTTGACCTCACAGTGATCCTCCTACCTCAGCCTCCTAAGTGATAGGATTACAAGCATGTGCCACTATGCGTAGTTATCAACTTCTTGATATCCATGGAGTTTAGTAAAAGTCCATGAGTTTTTTATTCATGATAATTGCAAATAATAATAATAGAAATATAGTATTTATTTATGATAAGGTTGCAAACAATAAAACCTCAAATATATTTACATTTGGTTACAAATACACTAACTGCACTGAAACACTGAGAGCGTGTGGAGAAGGACAAGAGAAGACACCTGTTCACTTAGTGAACTTGTCTGAAACACCTGCAACACACCAGCCCCTGACCCCTGCATTAGCACCTTTACTGCTCTGAAAACCTTATTTCAGGGCAACTCCTTGTAACCCATTTCACTATTTAAAGTAAGTTTAAATTAAAATGACTGAGATTAAAAAGCTTGCCAAAGGTCAAACATTAAGACCAGCAAAGGAGAAATTATAAACTCAGGTGGTCTTGAGTCAGAAGATTGGCCTGGATTAAGTTCCCTTGCACAATAAAGTAAAAAAAAAAAAAGTGCAGTCTCTCTCTCTCTCTCTCTCTCTCTCTCTCTCTCTCTCTCTCTCTCTCCCTCTCTCTGACAGTCCTTTAAAATTAATTACACCACCAGCAAAGCTCCTACCCTGTGACTGGCCACAGACAACTCAGAGGAGTAGTGTGTCTGTTCTTCAGAAGCTGGCAGGAAGGTGCATACTTTTTGTCTTGTCCTTTATTCTGTGTTCTCAAATAGGTTCTCTAAGGGCCGGGGAGGGGGGCTTAGTTACCCTTTTCTGTAAAAATCCCAGACAGTTTGTAGAGGGGTAGCATAGCCAAAGAACAAGAGACACTGGTGACCACATGGGAACAAGCTGTGAAGTGTCTGTGACTCAGGGGGTACCGTTCAGCCACTAAGGAAAGAATGAAATCTGTCTTTTGAGACAACCTTGGTAGAACTGGAGACCATTTTGTTAAGTGAAATAAAGCAGGCACAGGTAAGTCCCACAAAGTTTCACTCCTATGTGGAGCCCCAAACAGTCGATCACAAAAACTGAGAGTTAAATGGTTGTTACCAGGAGACAGGGAGGGTAGGTGGAAGGAAGGAGTGGGGAAATATTGATCAGAGGGTACTGAGTTAGTTAGATTGTGGTCTGCTATTGCCCAACAAAGAGACTGTAGATAACAAAAACACATTCTGCATTTTTCAAAGGCAGGAACAAAGGATTATAAAAGTTTTGCCACAGAGAAATGTAAATGTTTGAGGAGATAATGTTTAACCTGACTTAAACATTACACAATGTGTACATGTGTATCAAAACAGCACATGGTACCCCATTAATGTATATAGTTTTCATGTTTTAGTATATCAGTTAAAACAAATTTAATTTAAATTCATAAAAAGTATCCATAACTGTTTAAAATTTCAGACAGTTTCACTGTAGACCCAAGTTGGAATATACTATTTCACATTTCTCTGCTATTTTAAGAATCATCATGAAAAGGTTTACTTTATAATTTTACTAATATTTTTCAGTCAGTCTTTGTCAATGCTAGAAGTATCACAAGAATGCTAAAAACAAAATTTTCTGACCCACACTATCTTGCTTCGCCCCAGAAGGTTACGTTTTAATTTATTTTCGCTTTAGTTTTACTGATGATTACTTTTCAAGCTAAGTAGTTTACATGAGACATCTGCGGAATTTGTTTGAAGACCGATGGCTGCTCCGATACAAAACTGCTGGATTAAGCAGAAGCACAGCAGACTGAATGGTAAATATTTTTTGGTGACCTATTATGTGCCAGAAAAAAACAAGTACTCATGGGACTGAGTATTCTTTTAGTAAAAATTATCTAGATGTTTTCTTAGTAAGATACACCGCCACCACACAGAGCTACTGCTGCACATTTCTATATTTTATATTTATTCTCTGAGTTCAGTTAATGGCTGTCTAGTGTCTTGTTACATTTCCAGAGTCTGCTCCCGATACTGTGTGTGATATTGTCCTGTACTAGTTGGCAGCACAAATGTAAGGATAGATTTCCCAAGTCAAATGCCGGCTCCTCCTCCGCCGACTTGGGGGCACTTCAGCACTCTGCGCCTTTATTTCCTTTCTTGACAGAGTAGTGTTAATTCACACAGTGGCTGTAGGGATTAAATTAGTTAACACAGGTCAGTTACAGTTTCTAGCACATATTGATGAATTTTACCTATCATCGTTACTGGGAACAAAAGCAGGCTGTGGCCAGCACAGGGTCTCACTTCAGAAGAATTCTAACAGAATTGCAATTGCAGATGTACCTGCAAGAGCACCTAAGCAGTGGAGAAAAGCAGCATGTGCCTGAGCACACACTGTCCTATCATGCCCTGGGCTGTCCCCTCAAGTGAGAAAAGTCTCTGTGTCCCAGGGACTGGAGGTGTGACTTCATCTAGGTCTTATAAAATGAACACCTAGATATTTTACTATCTCATTATTCAGATCAATTCAGTTTTAAGAGAACAGAGCTTTTGTTTGGAAAAGTCCTTAGGGACAGTTGTTCCCGTGTCCTTTGTTTTACAACAAAGAATATTAAGACTAGTTAGGTAAACCACCAAAAGTAAATTTTTTGGTGACCTCTTATGTGCCAGCCTCTGTTCCAGGTGAAAACTTGGACATTCCTTGACCTGAAGGAACCTACATTCCAGTGGGAAAATAGAAAATAAATAAGTTCAATGTAGTTAGATAAGATTAATAAAGTCAAGTGCCATGAGTGTGGTCCCTGAAAGACTGTAGCAGAGAAGGGCTGCCTCAGGAGGCAACACTTCAAGTCCAGTGAGGTCCAGGAGAGGGCCGTGATGAAACAGGGGCTGGGCCAGTGGAAGGGGAAGGACTCCACCAACCCATGAGAAGACCAGAATGGCTTGCATGAGTGAACAAGGAGCACAAGGGGGCGGGGGTGCAATCCAGAGTAAGGCAGAAGTTGAGGTCCTCGGGCTCCATAAAGAGGCAAAGTTCTGCAAAGGTACAGCCCATTTCTGAAGAAACAGCATGGCAGGTCTATTAGGCTTTAGAAAGACCATCAGGATGCAGTGGGCCACGTGGGCAAGGGAGAGGCTGGGAAGTTAGCAGGCTCTGGTTGTAGCCCAGGGGAGGGATGCGTAAGTCCAGATCAGGACCGTAAGGAGGGAAGTGGTGAGCAATGTCAGACTCTGACTGTGTCTGGGGACTAGAACTGTCAGCAGTTACTAACAACTGAGATGTGAAGCACAAGGGGAAAAACACACTCAGTGATGACTGTTTGAATGAAATTACTTTGAATGAAATTACTCAGCAAATGCTGGGGATGTGGCAGATGGGAAGAGGACAGACAGGAATATAGAATTCAGGAATATTTCTGTCTGTGGGTAAAAATTTGAAAAACTTACATAGATATGTTAAAGCCATAAATTTAAATAAGATCGCTGGATCTTACACCAGAAGAGTATAGATAGAAAATAATGAATAGTAATGGTAGAATCCTTGACACTAATATTGAGAAGTCTAAGGGTAGGGCAGGAGCCAGAGAACACCAATGATGGGAACCTCTGTGAAGTAAGGGTTAGCCAGCAACATGCAGGGTATAGAAGTCTAGGAAAGAAAACCCACACACATGCGTTGTGGTGCTGCTGGCTAGTAGTAGAGTTAGAAAGCATATTGTAACCTTATAAGTAATTTACATGAACCTTGAGGACAGCAGAGGCCTTAAATTCTTAGTTATGTTATCTCTCATCACCAGCACTACTTAATGGAACTAAATACATTGAAACGCACGGTAGGAATGTTATTGATACATATAAGCAGCACAGTGAAATACAAATTTATGTTGTTAAGACAGTCAGTAAGCTTTTGTTTTTGCTTATTTGTAGTCCTCTTGAGTTCTGTATAGCATCACTTGGTTATCCTCATGATTTATCCTGATTTATCATGTCACACTAACCAAGGACATAATTAATGACATATTATTTATCATGGTGACCATACCTATACATTTTGACCCAAAGTTTAAATAATAGTGTGTAAAGAATGTGATATATTTATAGTTGATATGGACAAAGAGAAAATTCAATAATCTTTCCGGGTAGTTTGCCTGGTATTAGAAACCATTTACTATTTTTATGAAGCACACACTAAATCCTTGGAAAGATTTTATAAATTAAAAGCAAAGATAGACACAAAAAATCTGTAATACAAAAAAGGGGTCATGAGTGCCAGACTTGTATGCAGTATGCACTTTCATTCATCCCTAGTACTTTAAAATTTTTGTACATTAAAAATCATGACCATCTTAAATTTCAAAATCATCCATGACCATACTTAATGCTTCTGTACACAAAAGATTTCTGAAGAAATATTTCCATAGACTAAAGATTAGATTCATTTAAACATTTTACAACTATAATATCAGTTCATCTTCCCCTGAAGGCCACTAGCCCAGTGTTTACCCTATAATCCTTTTCCACAGATAATTTGCAAAGCCTAGGCAGATAGCAAACACTCTATAAGCTTAATCAACAAAGAGTGAACTATGGCCAGTGAAAAGTATACTCTGGGCAAATGAATTACAGAAAGTCCACACACTGCAAAGTGCCTCCCAGGGACTAGCTTAGCTTTGGGAGAAGGAGAAATGCTGAGTCCGGCATTTGTCTGTCAATTGAGAGATGTCACAGGTAAAGGGGTCAACAAACAAGTCCCATCGCTGTACAGTGTGGGTGTTAGCCGGCAGCTCTGGAAAGCTCCGGTGATAAACACGATACAACAATTGGTCACTCAAGGATGACAATGATACAATCAGGGAAAATACGAAAAACACATTTTTATGGTTATATCCTACATGTTTTACTGAGTTCACTTTTAACACATCAGTGGAGAGATCATTGTAAAGGACAAGATGGGAAAGTAAAACCAGAGAGCATACTGTCAGTTTCCTGTAACACCTCTTCCAATGGAAAAAACCCTAAAGCTTTCCAGTAGGTACTATGTTACTCATAAAATTTAAAAAGACTTCAGATACACTTAGTTTAGTTCAGAGAATTCATTTCCTGGCCAGTCTCCTGTTAGACTGCCATGATGTGCAAGGCCCTCCCTTTGCCACTTCGGTGTTTAGATAGAGAGGTGGACAAGCACGCGGTCTGCCTGGAGGGGATCATCTCCCACCACTTACTATTTTTAGCCATTGGACAAGTTAATGTTTTGCTTCAATTTCCTCAACTGTAAACTGAGAGCCATGAGTTCATTTTGAGGGTTGAAAGATTTAATACAGCTAAAGTCCCTAGAAAATACTGGGAACATAAAAAATGAAAATTTCTCCACTTTAGCAGGTTCAACATAGAAATGAATTTGGTTTATAATTTTTTTTACTCTGGATGAAATTATCATTCCCCTATTTCATAGGCAAAGGCATCAGTGTGTATGAAAAAGTCGTGTTTATACAGGTTGCTCCATGTACACATGGGAGCAGAGCTCTCCCTATACAGGGGCAATAGCTGTACTTGTCTGATGTCCCCTTGCAGGGACACACCCCTGGGCACACTCAGCACACCCCATGGGGCTGAGGTATCATCTCTTCTTGCAGGAGAAGCATTTGCATTCTTTGCACATGAACAAGGTGACACAGATGCCTTCATGTGCTTGGTGGCATGGGAGTAGCTGAGATTCATATCCAGCTCAGGTAAGGTTGGAAGTCCCAAGCAGGAGGTAAAGTGGCAGCAGGCTGATGGAAGGCAAGCAAGGGAAGGATGTCTCCTCTCCTTTCAATGTCACTTTTCATTATTATCTGGAAGTCTTGCCTAAAACAGCAAGTTACCACTACTTCCTTACTAGAATGGCCAAAATCCCAGATCACTCACGACACTAAATGCCAGAAATAACATAGAGCAACTGGAGGTCCTTTCATTGCTGATGGGAAGGCAAAATACTCAGCACTTTAAAGGAGAATTTGGGGCTGGGGATTTAGCTCAGTGGCATAACCACCCGCCGGGCAAGCACAAGATTGTGAGTTTGATCCCCGGAACCAAAAAAACCAAAAACAAAAAATACAAAAAGGAGAACTTGGCAGTATCTTAGAAAATGAAATATATCCTCATCGTATGATTCAACAACCATACTACTTGGTTGATACCCAAAGAGTTCAAAACTTATATCCACACCAAAACCTGTGCATAGATATTCATATAATCCTTATTCATAAATACCAAAAAGTTTGCAGCAACCAAGATGTTCTTCAGTAGGTGAACGGGTATATGTACTATAATCTAGACAAAGACATGCTGTTCAACACTAAAAAGAAATGGACCAACAATATGTGAAGAAAGCACATGAAGGAAATTTTAATACATATAATTAAGTTAACAAACTTGTCTGAAAAAGTTATAGACTCCAACTATATGACATTTTGTGAAAGATAAAACTATGGAAACAATAAAGAAGATGAGTGGTTACCAAAAGTTAGTGGAGATGGAAAGATGACTAGGCAAAACAAAGAGGATTTTTAGAATAGTGGAACTACTCTGTATGATACTACAATGGTGGATGTATGTAAGAAGTATGTCTAATCCTATAGGACACACATCACCCAAAAATAATCCTCATTAATTTAAGCTGGATTTTAGATGATAATAAGGTGTCAGTGTCAGTTTACTGAATATAAAAAATTGCCAGTGTGATGAAAAGTATTGATAATGCAAGTGGATGCAAGGGAGAATCTGTACCTTCTGATTAATTTTGTTGTGAACTTAAAATTGCTCTAAAAATAGTCCATTTTGAAAAAACAGAAGTTGTATACTTGCACAATTGATTTATTTAAGAAACATACATAAACACACTTCATATATACCTGCATGTATGGAAGTAAAGTAAAACTAATTTTGCATTGAAAATTTACATGCATCTCCTTAAATTTTTAGCAAACACCAAGTTTCACAAATTTATGTTACATGAAAAGACACAAGGTATCAAATAACTTATTTAACCTGGTCACCTGAAATTGCTACATCTTTGTCTTTTTAATTTCACTGCTAAATATATTCATTAAATTTAATTATATGAGCCACTATTATATATAGTTAATTATATGCAAAAAATCACATTTGTTTTAAGATACATTATGCTTTTTTGAAGCATTGATTGTTGTAGTTAATCATTCTCAAAATAATTCAATGCCTGCTGAGTGCCAGGAATTATGCTAAAGGTTAAATCAAAGTACTTGTTACTAATGAACAATTATTAAATAAGGTCAATTATAAATCTTCCAGTCTGTGGATTTTAACATGTTTTTTATAAAATTCAGTATGTGTGCAGAATACAGCACATGATTATATGACCAGAATTCTATAGTTTACAAAAATCTTAGAAAATAAGAAAGGCTAGTGAAATTCCATTAATTTGAACATGCATATGAATAGCTACTCAATTGGTTTTTTCAATTAAATGTCTCTCATGAAATTGAAAATGGACCATCTCATAGTCCACTGGGTTTACATTATTCTTCAATCTTTTTTTAATTTTATTTAAAGAGAAAAAAACAAACAAAACAAAAGAGAAAAAAGGGTAGTAACAATACAGAATTCCAAGGAAAAAAGGAAAAGAACAAAAAAATTAAGAAATCATTACTTGACAAATTACATACTGACATCTTGGAAATAGTTGTTCAAATTACAAAATTAAAACATTCAAAGTAGACATTCAAACAGTGAGACTGTTAACAGTTCTGCTCCACGATCTGACAAAAACAGCAATATGGTCATCCATCTTACACACTCAAACATACATGCAATTATATCAAAAGGGTAAAATTAAACACAACAAAACAGAACAAAGCTGGTCACAAAAAAGCAATGTAAGAGACATAAATTTCAAAGCTAGACAATCAGAGATATTCACTCTCTATCATATTGACTCTAGTTTTCTTCCAAATAGTTGTCCATATTGTCACATACAGGGAATTCACATGAAACAACATAGTTTGGAACTGATCTGATCTGAACAGGACGAGGAAGGCATTTCAGGTCTTCAAGACCAGACAATAGGGAAGTCAAAAATGGCTGTCATAGTATCTCTCATTCTCTTCAAAACAGCTGTCCACAACTTAATGTGTATTGAACTTCAACAAAACAAAACAAGCTAAAATCACTTTGAACAAAGAATGATAGTATGTAATGATAGATGGATTTCACATCATGACATTACAGAATCAGCACTAGGTACTGTAGTGTCTCTTTTTCTTCAAAGTAGTTGTTCATTTCAACAGGCGTTATATAGTTGGTTCTCATAAACTGTTTATAAGCTCTACACATGCATGAGTCTCTACATGTATATCTACCCTTTCTATATTAGAGGGAAAAATAAAACAAAGCAAGACAAAACAAAACAATTCCTAGAAAAGCTTGAGGCAAAAGGTCATATAAACCATAATACAAGGTGATCTACAATGGTTACCATGATGTCTCAGCAGTATATAACATTAATAAAAAATGGAGCATTGGAGATACTATAAGACTTCAAAAGCAGGCAATAATCAAACCAGAGTGGGTATCCTAGTGAATCTTGTCATCCTCAGTGTAGTTGCCTATACTCTTAGACCTGATGCTATCAATCATAACAGATTTGAATAAAATCAGTCAGTACAAAATAGAAATCTAACAAACCATGGAAGCATTTTTGCTTCTCCATTAATTTCTAGAGTTTTGCAGGATACATCAATCTGGGCTGGACATTGTTCTCCTTTGGGACTTGAATTATTTCACTCCAAGCTCTTCTTGACTTGATAGTCTGTGTTGAGAAGTCTGTCAAGATTTTGATGGGTTTTCCTTTATAGGTTATCTGTTTCTTTTCTCTGATGGCTTTTAATATTCTGTTCTTATATTGAATTTCTGGGATCTTGATTATTATGTGCCTGGGTGTAGCTCTGTTTTGGTTGTAGGTGGCTGGAGTTCTGTATGCTTCATATGTCTGCATATCATTTCCTTTTTCTATGTTTGGGAAATTTTCCTTAATAATTTCTGTGAATACTCTTTGCAATTCTTCTGTTTTGACTCCTGCTTCTTCATTCACGTGCTTTATTCTTTAAGTTATAGATCCTCTTGTCATCCTCTAGCCTTCCAATTGTTACTGCCTTCTCCCTTGTTATTTTTAAGAGATCTTCCCTTTCATGATCACACATTGCAAGCCTATGTTCAATTTTTGGTAGTGTATCTTTGGTTTCTTTCAAGTGGTTTTGCCAACTTTCTATGGAGTTTTTAGTTTCCTGGTAATCTCTTTGAATCTGCTTCATGACTTCTAGATTTGCTTTATATTCTTCATTGAACATTTCTCTCCTTTTGTGTTCCTCCATTCTTCTGTCTGTGTCTTCTTGAGAGATGCCCAGCCTTTCTTTTATTAATCTACTTGAATCTTGTTTAACTTGAATTAATATTTCAGTTTTGATCTCATTTACAAGGTCCCAAAGATATCTCTATATGTCCGTTGATGCTGTGTTTGATGTTGCCTGTTTGCTTCCCTCAATCTCTTTTGTATTTACCTCTCCTGGATCAATATTCTCAGGGTTGGGGGCTGGGGGATTTTTCTTATTTCTCTCTCTCATCATGTTTTTGGTTCCTTCCATACAAGTGTATACTGTAATTCCCAGCCCCTTTTCTGGTTGGTTAGGTGTCTTCTGGAGCATACAGGCTAGGGGCTTCTGTCCTCTGCAGTCCACTACCAGAGAGTGAAGTGCAAGCAAGGGCAGTGTGCACTGGCTCCTCCCCGCCGGGCCAGTCAACCTTCATGCATCAGTGTGCCGTGCTCAGGGAATTAATTGATTTGTGATGATCCACTGGGTCCTGGCCAGGGACATGGCCCAGTCCAAGCAGATCCCACCAATCCACTCCGCGAGGGGAGCAACCAACTGAAGACACTTCCTTACAGAGTTAGGACTGTCCTGCCCAACTCCGATATCATCCAGTTGGTTGCCCCTTTCCCATGGGAGGGTCTTATTCCCATCATACACCGCGTGTTGATGCTGGTCCCTGAGAACTGCTGGGCTCCCTGAACTCTGACCTCAGCGCGGCTGCTGCGCAAATTCACGGTGCCTCTGGGTGGGTTGCATGCAGGCCCAGTTCCAGACGAGTCGCACACAAGGCTGTTCAGCTTCATGCTCAGGCTGCTCAAGCCAGTTGCTTTGGCATGGGTTCAGTCGCTCAAGTCGATCTCAGGCATGAATTCTGGCAGCTCGGCAAGAGTGCCCTACTCGTCAATCTTAGCTTCTCTAATGGTAGCTCCAGGACATCATATTTGAGTAGTTTCTTTGACTTCAGTTTCTTCCTGGGTTGAGAGAATCCATCTCCCTCTGGGTCTCTCCAGGGTGTTCTTTTCTGACATTTGAGGTGTCTCTCTCAGAGAGGCTCCATATCCTGCTACCTATATGTTTGCCATCTTTCCTGCTTGCTCTATTCTTCAATCTTAATATACTATTAGTTGTACATATAGCATCAATTTAATAAATATAAGGAGGATGAAAAGAGTAACATCAAAAAGATCTATTGCAAGACATTCCTGATTTTAGATATGTTACAATGATAAAATATAAGTGAGTCTTAGATTAGGGAACTATAGTCCCTAGGAAACATTTTAAGCATCATATTTTAAAATCAGTTTTTACTTCCATCCTAATGGATTATTTCTGCTATAACTTGAGTTAAAGCTATGTAAATCTAAATGTCTGTCTTCATTAGTAGTTGGAAGATTAGAAATGATGAAGTAAAAGCTACCAGCAAAATACATCCCCTCCAGGACCTGGAATCAAGGCACCTTAGCAAACAGCAACTCAGGAGACAGAAAAAGAAGTATAGCTCCAGGAATCAAGAAATAAATGACAGGGGCCAGGGATTTAGCTCAATGGCATAAACACCTGCTTGGCAAGCATGAGGTTATGCATTTGATCCCCGGTATTTAAGAAAAAAGAAAGAAATGACAGAAAAACTAGAAACTATTAAGAAATTGAAGAAAATGCCGAGAAAAAAAATGAAGAAGTTTGAAATGCTACCCATGGCTCCTGGGAAGGAAGTCCGGTTTCACTAAACACAAAATAAGCCAAGAGGAAGAAGAAACAACAGACCAGCTGCATTAGCCTCCAAAATGCCCATAGTTATTGCAAGCTGCAAATGTAACATGAGCTTTTACTCTGGAAGAAAATCCTTCTGGATGAGAGGCTACAGTTTAGGGAAAAGATTCATGTGTGTGCCATACTTGGCAGTAAGAAATCATCTGGGGAAACGGTTTATTGTTTAATATTGAGTTACTCCAGAGATCAGAAGTAACAGAACAACTACATTTCAGGGTCTCTGAGATCACCCCATCACAGTGACTGAGTGGGCTATGGCCACAGGGACAGTCATGGAGAAGAGTCAGTACAGTCTCAGATCCACTGAGAAACTTAAGCAGCAGTGTTCTCAAATTATAAAGTGCATGGTGGTTTCACCTCTGGTGAGAACATAAGCTGGTCATATGGTTTTCTGAGGTGGTTGATTTTGAAAGTGCAGACATTAAATCCAGCAGATTGTTTACTGTTTACTCCCAGCAAAGAGCTCAGTGGTGTCTTCATTTCTCCCAGCTGCCCATGCAACCAGAGATATACCTCAGTTTGGAAAGTTGCCATATCCTGGGGTTTTTGGACAAAGAAGAATCTGGAACAAAGGAGGCACATCACAAACCAAAGGCTGTAAAGCTAATCAGAGCTAGCAGTGACTTGGTGTGCACAGAGGGACACAAATATTAAGAACCACTGGAATGAATACAACCCTAAGGCAGGCACTACACCACTGACTGACCAAGCCCAGTGGGAAAGGTAGGGCAAGACTCATCCTCACACAAAAGAACTTGGGCATGGAAACCCAACAGGCCCTGGTTGCGTCTCTCGATCCCCGACCCATAGCTAGTGATTCCAACATAAAAGGTCCTGGAAAGAAACACTCTAAGGAATTTGTTTTGGTACTCATTTCTCTTTTCCTTTGTCTTTGGTAGAGAAGTTGTTTTTGTTTTCTTTTTCTTTTTCTTATCTTTTGCACTCTCTCTCTTTAGGGAGATATTTTTTCTTTTTCTTGTTTGCCTTTTCACTTATTTTTACCTAATTCTATTAACCTTCCTTTCTTTTTAATTGGATTTCTAATTCATTTTTCTCTTTTCTTTCTCATCTTCATTTTCTTTATCTTTAAAATTTTATTTCTTTCATTTCCCCTTTCCCATATACTCCATTTTTATTATTACTATTTAGCTTCATTAATTTTTACCTGTCAATTGATTATGATTCTTTTTCAAAATTCTTTTTAAATGTTAATGGTGGTGTAATTATTGCTTTTAGTAGATATTTACTGTATTTCCATATTTGATTTGTCTTTATGCCTACATTATTACTGCAAATCTCTTTTCTATTGCTAAGGACAGTATAGTAGTAGCTATTATTGGCTCTATGGCATGTAAATAACCAGTTTTTCTTTGATTCTACAATTATTGCTGATTTCTTTTCTATTGTTAATGGTGGTATAGTTGTTGCTTTTGTTTTTTACCATGTATGAATTCAGGTTTGTGTTGCAGTTTGTATTTTCCTCTCTGAGTAGTACTGGAGATCGCACCCAGTAAAAGGTGGGGCTCTAAAAAGACCCTCAAATACTACACTGAATAAGCTGCAGAGGGGCATAAACACCAAACATAAATAAACCCAAGGACACATCAGAGAGAGACAGAATCTAACTAAAGAGAACTTCACAGTAGTGAGTTTCTCTACCCTAACTGATCTGCAGCACAGATCACAAGAAAAGAAAGAAAGGCAAAAGAAAAAAAAAATCTGAACCTTCAACTTTCCCAAAGTTATTATCATAGACAGTGAAATACAAGAAGTTTTAGAAAATGAACTTAAAAAAAAAAGGCAAAATTTTTTGAAGAAATATTTTTCAAAATATAAACAAATGCATAAGCTATTTAATAGGCTCAAAGAGGATTTAATTAAAGAGAAAAAGAATTTTACCAGTAAATCTACCACAAACTTAAAGTTAACAAACAATAAACTAATTGAGTTATGCAAGAAAATGCAAAACACGAATAATTACTTTGGAAAAGAATTTAAAACTGCAAAAAGAAAACAGAGATACATTGTATGAAAAATTCAGTGGAAACCATGTGTAGTTGACTTGACCAATGTGAAGATGGAATGTCAGAAATAAAAGACAAAGTGAGCCAAGTGTGCTTGTGTACACCCATAATCCCAGCACTCAGGAGGCTGAGGCAGAACTGCTGGGAGTATAAGACCAGCCAGGGCTACAAATGAAGTGAGCTCAAGGCCAGTCTGAAATGCACAGTGAAATTCCATCTCAAAAAGACCAAAATAAAAAAGGCAAAGTGGATATAGTACAGCAAAAACTCAGCAATAATGCCACAGCAGCTAGGGGAGAACCAAGAAGAAAGCCATGGTGCTCTTGCCCCCATGAACCAGCAGGAGCTTGGGCAGGAAGAAAAGAATTCCCCCTCACATATGGTAAACCACCCGCTATTTAGAGAAACACAGGCTGAGATGATAACAAATAAAGTAAAGAAACAACCTAATGCTTGTATTGTTTGGTTGATTTTGCAAGTCTCAAACTGGTAGTCCAGCAACTATTTAGAGGATAATGACAGGCAATATAGTAAATATGGTGGATTCTGTACTGTTTTATTTTTTAAATCCAAAATCAGTGTTCTCACTGTTTTATTTTGTTTCATTTTATTGTTCTGTTCTATTCTCTTTAAAAGAAAAAAATCTTGGCAATAATATAACAATGACAAGACACCGCAGAAGCTCAAACAACTGCCTAATGACTCAAAAAACTAATTTCAGAGCTATAAGAATAAAAGAAAAATTACAACATAATTCAAATAGTACAAAAATTATTCATTAAAATTATAGCAAAGATTTAATAAGCAAATCCAGTAGTGTAGCTGAATACAAAGTCAGTTCTCAAAAATCAATAGGGATATCAGAAAAATGGAAAGATATCCCTTGTTCTTGGATAGGAAGAATCAACATAGTGGAAATGGCCATACTTTCAAAACTGTTATACAGATCTAATGTAATTTCAATCAAAATCCAAATGGTATACCTCACAGAATTGGACAAAACAATCCTAAAATTCATCTGGAACCAGAAGAAACCTAGAATAGCAAAGGCAGTTCTAGTCAACAAAGGGAAGGCAAGGGACGTTATACTTCCTGAAACGAAATTGTGCTATATAGCTACTGTGATAAAAAAAAGCATGGTACTGGGGTTGGAGGAACAGACCTGAAGAGCAATGGAACACACTAGAAGATGCAGAAACAACTTCAGACATACTAAGGCACCTTATCTTTGACAATTGTGCCAAACACATTCACTGGAAGAAAAATAGCTTCTTTAATAAATTGTGCTGGAAAAACTGGTTCTGCACAAGCCAAAGATTAAAACTGGATCCATATCTTTCACCATGGACTAATCTAAATTCAAAATGGATCAAAGATCTAAATATTAAAACATATTTAGATGGAGTAGGTAAAACTCTTGAAGACACTGGTGTAGGCAAAGACTTTATAAATAAAACCCCACTCTTACAATGAGACAGATCAACCAGACAAAAGAATCTATACAGAAATATCAGAACTAAACCAAACCATTGAACACGTCGACTGAGGAGATATCTACAGAATGTTTTATCGAATAATAGAATACACGTTTTCTCAGCAGCAAGTGTAACTTTTTCCTTTTCTTTTTTTTAATTTGAAAGAGAATAAAACAAAAGGGGGCAGTACAGAACAGATCAGAACAGGACAACATAGGCATCACAGTACTTTACATTAAGTCAACTGGACATCAACAGTATCTAACACCACATCTCTTACTCTGCTATAGTTGAGCATAGTTTCAAATACAATAATATCAAACATAACACAATAGTATAAAGCCATGCATAGAGTGAAAGAATTACAGGGCTTTCTGAACTGAATAACAGAAAATGTTCAATGGGTAGTATAATATCTCATTTTTGATAAAAAAGAAAAAAAAATTGTTTGAGCTATCACGCATATTCAAATTTCAATAACACATAATGTGATAGAACCAATGGTAGTAGAACAAAAAAAAGCATGGTAGGACTTCTAAGAAGGATGATATTAAATCAACAATAGCTGTCATAATGTTTTGTTTTCTTCAAAACTGCTATTCATATCATCAAGTATGATATAGTCAAACAAAACAGGATAACACCATTCCAACTGATGATTGAAAAACTGAAAGACTTCGAAGCTGTGAGATGGGGATTCATGCTTACCATAAAGTCTTATATACTCTTATCAAATCTCATATTAGGGAGATTATATGGTATTTACCCTTGTGAGTTTGGTTTATTTCACTTAAGAGAATGGTCTCAAGTCAGGTCCATTTATTTATAAATACCTCGATGTGATCATTCTTTATAGCTGAGTAGTACTCCATTGTATAAAAATGCCACAACTTTTTTATCCTTTCCTCAGTTGATGGGCACTTAGGTTGTTTCCAAGATCTGGCTATTACAAATTGTGCTGCTATAAACATGGGTGCACATATATCACTGTGGTATGATGTTTTCAGTTCTTCTGGGAATATGCCTAGAAGTGGA
>PVJX010010632.1:0-56257 GCA_004027295.1 Dolichotis patagonum
CTTTATCACTGTAGCTTTGTAGTATAATTTCAAGTCGGGGATTGTGATGCCTCCTGCCTTGCCTTTGTTGCTTAGAATTGCCTTTGCTATTCTAGGTCTCTTCTGGTTCCAGATGAATTTTAGGAGTGATTTCTCTAGATCTATGAGGTATGTTAGTGGTATTTTGATTGGGATGGCATTGAGTCTGTATAGTAATTTTTCCCCAGCAAAAATTCATAAGGACAGCTGGGGATATAGCTCAGTGGTACAGCCCCTGCCTAGTAATGAGGAGGTGTTGAGTTCAATTCCCAGTACAAAAAAGAAAAGAAAATCATAAGGATTCCAACTGCCCAAATCCCCACCAATGTATGAGTTGACAATTTTTTTACATTTTAATTACCCTCGTTGATTTGCCTTAGTATCTTATCATGGTTTAACTTGCATTTCCCTGGTAACCAGTGATGTCGAGTACATTTTTACGTCTTACTCATCACTCCTAGTATCCTTTGTAAGGTACCTCTTCAATTCTTTTGGTCACTTTTTGGACTTTTTGTTATTAAGTTAGTAAGGATTCTCCCATATACCAGTCCTTTGTCAGATAAATGTTTTTGTGAATGTTTTCGTGAATGTTTTCTTCTAGTTTGTGATTTGTCTTTTCATTTTTCAATGATATTTTTTGATGAGAAAAAGGTTTCAGTTGTTTTGTTTTGTTAATATCTCACTATGTAGTTCAGGCTGGAGTTGAACTCACGGCGATCCTCCTGTCTCCGACTCCTGAGTGCTGGAATTAAACGTGTGTGCCACTATACCCACTGAAAGTTTCAATTGAAGCTTATCGGTTTTTTCTTTTATATTAGTTGCTTCCAGTATATTATACATATGCCTACTCTAAGTTGTAACAATATACTTCTATTTATATTTTCTGTTACAAGTTTTCTGTTACAAGTTTTTTAATTTTAACACTTATATTTAGGTCTGTAAACCACGTTGATTTTTTTTTTCCAGTACTGGGGGACTGAACAAAGGGTCTTCACAGTGAGCTGTACCCTAGAGCCTTTATATATTTTAATTTTGAAACAGGGTTTGTGCCCCGTTGCTAAGTTGCCAGGACTTGAACTTGCAATCCTCCCATCTCCTCCCCCCAGAGTGCCAGACTTACAAGTGTGCACCACGTGTCCAGCTTGAACACTCTTTAATGTGATTTGAGGTTAGGGTTGTGGATGTTTCTTCTGTGTCTACTTAGTTAAACTAGGCCTACATGTCCCTGTCCTGTGTGGCTCCAATATGAGGAACTGGCGCCACATTCAGAAGGCAGAAGTGAAAGAGTCACCAGCATGAAGCTCCAGTGACTCATCCAGGGTGAGGCCCATTGTCACTTCCCTGTTGGCTCAGCTACTTGGTGATGAGCAGCATTGTGCATATGGCTCCTCCAGCCCCTGCCATGTCCTTCTGCTTCACAGATCCCTGAGCCGGTCTACACAGCTCCAAGCCAAAGGGTACCATGTTTTTCTGTAAGGTGCCCATGTCATTGCGGGTAGCAGTGATGAGTTGCAGGGTAAATTTGTCTTTGCGTCTCCCAGTTTGTATTCCTGAGATCCAGTTGTCCTTGTTCCTCCCCTTCACCCCATCTTTCATTTCTGTCTCTCACTCCTGCCGATATCTAGCCCAGCACCTGAGCATTTGCAAGCCTCACATAAACTGCAGGATCAGCTCTCACAACTGGTAAGGTCCGCCTCCTATAAGCAAACTCTTGCTGTGTTACTCACAGTGACCACTTCCCTGTGTGTGCTACTAGCCTGTCAGTCACTTAGTAGCTGCCGTGGTTATCAGACTGACTGTCATGATATCACGTGTTTCTGTACAGGATTTTGTACTAAAAGAGGTTTCAGGCATTCATTATGGGTCTTGCAACATAACCTTTGTGCATAGTGGAGACCTCTGTGTATATAAAAGTGTATGTGAAAACAAATGTAGATATAAATATATATTTATATAAATCAATTTATATTTGTACATACTATATAAAACACACTCATATGTTTTCTATTTTCTGAGTGTCTCTGAAGGCAGTAGACCCTATCCCAAAGGCCATGAGTTCACTTAGCATCCACATCATCCTTTCTAAATATAACTCTCCACTAGAAGGGACGAGTTTGGGACATCTTCTCATGGAGAAAGAAATTGTTCCAAGAATGATGGAGACATAATGTCAGAGGGACACAGAAGGAGCTGCTGCTGTCAACTCTAGTCAATTACAATTCACTGAAAAATACAGAAATCCATGTGTGGGTCCATAGTCATAAAAAGATAAATGTTTAGAGTAGTAGAATGATTCCCCACAGCATGATGCCAACAATACAAGGAATGATGAATGATGGAGTGAAAAAGTCATCTCATGACCAGCACAGTGGTAACTAACTCATTCAAGAATCATCAGTGGGTACTACATTAGTGGGTGGGGCTTGAATCAGTTAATGAGCCTTAAAGCAGCATCTTCCACAACATGTTTATCAATTGCAAAGGTAAGAGGAGAAGTTTGGAGCATACAGCTACATCATAATCAGATGAACATTCTCATCGATGGGACCAAATGAAATGAGATGCAATAAGAAGAGCACAGCATCACCTCTAGGATATTCCTGCTTTAGCCACATTACCTACATCTAAACAGGAGGAGACATCAGGCAAACCAACTGAGAGTCAGTCGGTCTATAAGGTAACTTGCCTGAACTCAAGGTCATGAAAGGCAAGGGGAGGTCGATGGACAGATCTGACTATAAGAGACGGATGGCTGCACATGTCTGTAATCTCAGCACTGGGAGGCTAAGGCAGGAGGATCACCAGTTTAAGTCCAGCCTGGGCAAGTTAATGACCTAGTGAGACTCTGTCTCCAAATACAAAATTTTTAAAATGTCTGTGGATGTAGCTCAGTATAAAGCAACTGAGATCAGTTTCCAGTACTGAGGAAAAAAAATGAAACCCAATATTCTATACAATGAATATGCAGTAATGAAAGTGTGTATTGAAAATATAAAAGACAAAACATACATTAAAAGGAATAAAGTAGTTCTTAGAACTGTACTTGTGACTTTTTTTTGTAGGGGTTTTAATTATTTAAAAATAAAATTGTCTTTAAAGACATACAGATAGGTGGTAAGTATATGAAAAGATGTTTGACATCATTTTTCATTAAGTAAGTGAAAATTAAAACAAAAACATAATACTACTCTACACATGTTAGAATTCCTAGGATCCAAAAATTGACAGTGCCATTTGCTGGTGAGAGGATGCAGAGCAGCAGGGACCCTCGCTCATGGCTGGGGACAAAACAAAGTGCTGCAGCCCCTTTGAAAGAGTCTGGAAGTTCCTTACAGAGCTAAACACCACCTTACCATTCAACCTAGCAGTTATGCACCTAGGTATTTGCTCAACTGATTTGAAAACCTGTGCTCACACAATAGTATGCATGTGAGCATTTACAGATTTGTTCATCACCAAAAACTGGAAACAACCAAAGTGTTCTTCAGTAAATGAAAGGACAAGCAAAGATGGCAGATCATTCCATGGAATATAGTTTAGTGATAAAAAAAAAAAAGGATGAATATTAAGTGCTTATTTCTAAGTGAAAGAAGCCAATTTGAAAAGGCTACATGCTGTGTGATTTTATTTATGTGACATTTTGGAAAAGGTAAAATCATAGACAATAAGTAGATCAATAGTAAATAGCAGGTGGATTTTTTTCAGGTGATGTCTTAGCTACTTTTCTTGTGGTTGAGAAAAAATACCCAACACCCAAAGTTAAAGGAGGAAAGGTTTATTTAGCTCACAGTTTGTAGAGATTTCAGTCCATAATCAGTGGGTTCCAAGGTACGGGGGTGGAAGATACCAAAAGGAACAAGAAAGGAAGGGAGAGAAAGTCTCTTTCTGGCCCTAATATGCCCCAGGACAGGTATAGCATTAATACACTTAACCCAGCTTTTGACCAGGAATCAGTCACAAACTCTAGATTCAACCACTTCTGAAAAACTCACCCCCATGACCACATGAGGTTTTGGGGGTATATCCAGACATAAGCCATAACAGGAGGGGAATGTATTGTGCACTATTTTGTAATGGTGGGCATATGATACTGCATTTGTCAAATCTGTAAAAATTCGTAACAAAAAGAATGAACCTAAATTATGCAAAATTTAAAAATCATTTAGGGCAAACCATGTGGGGGGCCCAAGAAGACAGAAGACGGGTTGCCCTCTCTGTAAGTTGGCAGAAGTCATGCTGGGTCTGGGAGGAGCACATCAAGAAGCAAGTTTGCCCTTCTGGTAAGCTGTGCCAAGCATGTGGGGTCCAAGAAGAGAAAAGCCAGTTGTCCTTCCCATGAGCTGACCTGTGTGCAGGCTGAGAATCAACTCCCCCACTTCTATAAGCAACTGGTAGGTTCAGAGGACAGGCTGAATTGATAGCAACTGAGGTACAAAAACAACTAAACGCTTGCACTGATTGATTGACTTTGCAGACTTAAGTGTGATAGACTGAGCATCTATTAGGATAACAGTATGCAACGTAGCAAATATGGGGGATTTCCTTTTGTCTTATTTTTGAAATCCAATATTGTTCTCATGTTTTGTTTTGTTTTGTTCCAATTCATTGTTTTGTTTTGTTCAATGCTCTGTTTTGATTGGTTTTATTCTGTTTTGTTTTATTTTATTTTACTATGTCTGATGGTATAGACAACTATCATGAAGATAATAAGATACTATGGTAGTCATTGCAGATTTCCTACTATCCTGCTTCAATGTTCTGTACCATTTTTGCTGCTTTGTTTTCATAAATTTTACTCTGTGTTGTTGGGTTTTATTCTCTTTAAAATAAAAAAATCATCTAGGAGGTTGAAGAATCCTAGAATGGAATATAGATATTTATAAAGCAATGCAACTGTATTACAAATGTGTGAAATAGTCTGAGTGTGGTGGCACAGGTCTGTGATTGCAGCTCTGTCGGAAGCCGAGGCAGGTGGATCTCAAGTTTGAGCCCAGCCTGAGCAACTTGGCAACTTAATGAGACTCTGGCTAAATAAAACCAAACCAAAGTAAAAGAAACAAACAAACAAAAAGCTGAACAGGGCTGAGGATGTAACCCACTTCAAAGGTCTTTGAACTCTTGCCTTTCTATAACATTGAGTGGATATACCTCAAATAATATTTTCTGTCTATTTTTGTGTGTCACTGAATGGAAATGCTTTGGTTTGCTTTACATGAAATAATTTCACTGAAGAGGTTGGGAGAAATTGGTATGGATCTAATTAGCTATGGAAAGAGTAGAGATTTGAGACTATAGGCTGTAGGAACTGTACATAAGCAGATATAATTGGGAAAGTTATATCTGATGGATATAAGGGTTAACAATTATGAAACCTCTATACTTTGGAATTGAACAAATAAATGGGTGGTGAATGGCTGGATCCAGATGCTTACAAATAAGTAAGGAGAGAAGGTTAAAATGACCCATCTGGTAATGAGTTGATCCTTATCATAATATGAATAAATATGGCTACATATCAAAAACTAATAGAGTTGTGTATATCTGCAGGTTAGCATACACAATAATATTTTTCTTGCTGTTTCATTTGAGACGGCCTAGAAGCAATAAGACTCCAACAGCGATGAGTGCTATTATACCACTCTCTAATGAAGGAAAGCAGAGCATATGGCTAATTTTATGTGTCAACTTGACCAAACCATAGAGATTTTTTTTATATATACCAGAAATCAAACTCAGAACCTTGTGCTAGCCAGAGAGGCATTATGCCATGGAGCTATATCCCCAGCCTGATTGCCTCGATATTTGATTAAACATTATTCTGAGCATATCTGTGAAGATGTTTCTGGATAATGCTAACATGTGAATCTGTACACTAATTGCTCTTCCCAATGTGGATGATCTTTGTTTGGTCCTGAGTAGAAGAAAAGTGCTGAATTATGAAGAATCCACACATGTCTTTGAAATGGGAGATTAGTTTTCTCCTGCCTTTGAACCTGATCTTAGACTAGAACTTGCACTTTTGACTCTCCTAGTTCTTGGATCTTTAAACTGAGATTGGAATTATAATATTGCCTTGCCAACTACAGATCTTGAGACTTTTCAACTTCCAGAATCACATGAGCCAATTGCTCATAAAACATCTGTCATCTATCTATCTGTCTGTCTGTCTGTCTGCCTGCCTGCATATCTATTTATCTCTATCTATCTATATCTATCTATCTATCTATCTATTTATCTATCTATCATCTTCTATCATTTATTTATCTATGTATCATGTACTATTGATTCTTTTTCTCTAAAAAGTCCTGACTAATGCACAGGGCTTCTTGGTCAGATGGCTATTTCAAAGACTGGTGTATAGATAAGATAAGCCAGGAGTTTATCTCATAGTGTCAGGAAATAAGGAAGGGATCCAAAAAAGCAGTATAGAAATATGAGAAAGGGACACAGGAATTAACTGAAAGAGCTTTCAACAGCAAAAGATAAAACATTTGTTTAACTAAATAAATAGTATTAGGTTATAATTCAAATGACATTATAGATAACTATGAATGCGCATTGATAAATATAAATAAATATAAATTATTGGATAAATAATGGAGAAAACAAACTATCTTCCACACAGAATTCCACATAATTTGTGCATGTATTCTGCCCTCAAGAAGGTTGAACATAGTTGCCCCTAGGCATCATAACTTCCTTCCAAAGATTACAGTGTGGAAAATGGGGAAAGAAGAGCTTTACAGTGAAGAAACTATGTAGACCAGAAGAGAAAGGTCATGTTGATAGCATGGAGCCTGGATATCATTTTATCAGAATGGCACTACTACTATTTCTACTACTAATTCTGCTACTGTTGAAACTACTATTTCTACTACTACTTCTAATACTATTATTACTTCTACTATTACTATTGCAACTATTATTATTTCACAGTTAATATTCTACTACAGTCACAAACTATTTCTATTACTACTGTACTTCTATTGCAACTATATTTCCTTTTTTTTTTTTTTGTCTTTTTGAGACAAAGTCTCACTATGCAATTCAGGCTGGCCTTGAGCTCACTTTGTAGCCCAGGCTAGTCTCAAACTTACAGCAATCCTCCTGCCTCAGCCTCCAGAGTGCTGGGATTATAGGCATGCACCACCATGCCAGGCTTGCAATTGTATTTATAGTACTACTGTTACTTCTATTATTACTATTGCAACTGCTCTTTCTATTATTAATATGCTACTACTATTGCAGCTACTATTTTTAGTACTATTATTATGTCTATTCTTATTACTATTATAACTACTACTATTTCTACTATTACATTGCCGAGGCCCAGTCAGATGTGGTACAGAGGAGGCAATAATTAATATTAATGAGTTGGCATAAAAATAAATTGAGAGTTTGTCCTAGGCCCACATGACTTGTGGGGCTATCCCTGGCTAGCTTAATGACTGGTTAATCTTTAAGCCAATGGCCAGAGTTGAGACTAGCAAACAGTCTGTTAAGTTCCAGTATCTCAAAGCAAGATAATATGGCAGCCGAACACTTGACTCATACAAATTCCATCTAACTCAGTAGTTACAGCAAGCAGACAATCAAGTTACTAGTTAACCCTGATCTGTTCCTGTGCGCTTTTCCAAAAATCCACTGTTCTCAATTCTTGCACCTTATCTGCATCAGCAGTTCATCCCCTCTGCTTCCTGCAGCCCACCAGCACACCCCAATCATGCTGTGCACCTAAAAAGGGTCAAGGACACTGATGCCTCATATCATAGCCCGCCACTGAGCTTTGACCATCCTGGTGCCCCCTGTAACTAAGTGTATGTTTTGTCTGTGTTTTATTCTGTCATCATACCTCTGAGCAGGAGATGGGTGGTCCTAGGCCAGGGCCCCAGTACTACATTGCTTCTATTACTGCAGGGATTACTACTATTTCTGTTACTGCTATTGCTGTACTATTAGTATTATTTCTATTACTACTTTTATTTCTAATACCTCCAATTCTAACTACTATTTCTTCTATTATTGCTATTACATGTACTATTTCTTGTACTTCTATGATTACAATTATTACTTCTAATACTATTGCTACTGCTATTGCTACCACTGCTTCTACTACTACTGCTGCCACCACTATTTCTACTTCTACCTCTACTTCTAGTAGTAGTACAAGATTCAGAAGAGGCAGGTTTGTCTTCTGTCCACATTTTCAGACTGGTCTAGTGTACTGCTAAATGCATGGTTAGTAGAAATTTTATAGTCTTTGCTATACACTAGAGTTCTTAGAGGTGTTTTTGGAAAGCATACCAGAACAACTAGTCCATTTCTGATTCTGGTTGATGTAATCCATCTGAAATTCCAAAAATTATCCTAGAACTTCAGCAACAAAAAGAACTCTGAGAGGGATTTAACCCTTAAGATTATTTTTAAACTAACAGACCTTATTTTTTAGAGCAGTTTTTAGTTTATTATAGAAAATTTTAAGTGAAAGTACAGAGAATTCTCATATACTGCCTCACTCCCAGCTTTGCATCAGTGTGATACATTTGTCAAAACTGATGAGCAATTATGAATGTTACTACTAATTAAATGAACCCTAATTACTTTAGGGTTCATTCTGTGTTGTATATTCTATGGGTTTTCAAATGTATCCAACATTATTGTGTCGTATAGAGTAGTTTACTGCCCTAGACCCCACTGTGCTCTGCCTATTCATTCCTCTCCCATTCTCACCTCCTAAACTTCTGAAAACCACTCATCTTTTTTTACTGTCTTCATAGTTTTGCTTTATCCGAATTGTCACATAGTTGAAATCACATGCTATGGACTTTTTCAGATTGCCTTCTCATGCCTAGAAATATGCATTTAAGGTTCCTCCATGTCTTCTTATGGACTAATAGTCTATCTATTTTGTATAACATTTCATTGAATGGGTGAACATTTGTGAAACCATTCTCTATCAAAAGATACCTTGGTTACATCCAAGTCTTGGATAAATAAAGCTACTATAAACATTCATGTGCCAAAAGGCTGGGGATGTGACTCAGTGGCAGAGCACCTGTGTTCCTTCCATCTTTCTGGGGAAAAAAAAAGAGCTACAGCAAGTTGTATGGGCATAAATTTTCAATTCATTTGGATAAGGTATAAGGAACAAATTGCTGAATCATATGGTTAGACAAATTTGTCTTATAAGAAACCATCAAGTCGTCTTCCAAAATGGTTGTATTTTGCATTCCCATTAGCAAAGAATGAGAGTTCCTGCCGTTCCTCATTCTCACCTGTACTTGGCAGTGTGGGTGTTTCCTGTATTAGACATTCTAGTAGGTGTGCTGTGGTGTCTCCTTATGGTTTAAATTTTTAATTCCCATGTGACATAAGATGCTAATCATCTTTCATAACTTCATTTGCTTTTTCTGTATGTGTGAAGTATCTGGTTGTTTTGTTGTTTTGTTTTGTTTTGTTTTGTTTTGTTTTGCAGTACAGAGATTGAACCTAGGTCCTTCTCACTGAGCTATGTCTCTGTCTCTTTTTAATTTTATTTTGAGACAGTTTCTCACTAAGTTACTACAATGCCCAGGCCAAGCTTGAACTTGACATCCTTCTGCCTCGGCCTCCCAAGGTACTGGGGTACAGACTTGCCCCCAACACATCTTATCCAGCCCTGGTAAAATATTTTGTCTATTTTTAAATTGGATTATTTGTTGATTTTTAAGAGTTCTTTGTATATTTTGGATACGAGTCTTTTATCAGATACACATTTTGCACAGGCTTTACCCCAGCCTGTGGTTTGTCCTTCCAGTCTCTTGCCAATGTCTTTCACAGAGCACAAGTTCTTAATTTTAATCAAGTCCTGCCTATCAATTCTTTCTTTCATTGATCATGTTTTTTGATGTCATATCTAAAAGCCATTGACAAATCCAAAGGGACCTAGATTTCCTCTTATGTTTTCTAGGAGTTTAACACTTTATATTTAGGTCCATGAAGACCTCTTTTTCAGTTTTTATTTTTTTCTTAGTATATTTTTGGAGTACATAATGATTATATTCCTCACGAGGAGTGGGTACATGGACATAACAAATCTTAATTCATCTTTCATCTCTTTCTCCTCTTCTTTCTTTCCCTTCTGTTCATACCATGGTCCCTTTTCCTTCTGAAAAAGATCCATCTTTCTGTTTCCTATTAGCTATCATTTTGTTCTTTATATTTTTGGTTTCTTATGTAAGACAAACAATGCAATATTTAAGCTTGGGTGTCTGATTTATTTCATGCAACATTATAGTCTCAAGGTGCATCCATATTTCTACAAATGACCCAAATTTATCCTTTTGTATGGCAGAGTTGGACTCCACTGTGTATTAAAGCCACATTTTCTTTATCTGTTCATTGTTAATGGGCACGTAGGCTCCTTTCAAGGTTTAGTTATTATGAGTTGTGCAGCTACAAACACTGGTATGCATGTAGCACTGTCTTCCATGAAGACCTCTATTTAATTACAAACCTCAAGGAGTTCAATACACCATCCATGTTTGAAAAACCCAGAGAGAAAATAATAAATAATAATTAAAGATGGGAGTTGAAAGACTGTACAGGTGTGGCAGGCAAGATTTTGTCTTGCTAGAAAGATAGCAAGCTCCTCTTAAGGAGACACCAGGAATTTCTCCCCTAGGGATACATTGCTTCCCTGCACATTTCCTGATTCCTTTACAACCATGTGGGGAGTGATCTTATCAAGGAGAGAGTCTGGAAGAGAAACATTCCTGCTGGAGGGCTGAAAGGCTCTTCTGTGTCCATCTTCAGGGTCATTCCCACCTCCCTAGGAAGGGTGGGAGAACAAATCTGGCCCCAGAGGAGAGAAAAAAATCCATTCTATTACTCATATTAGGGAACTGCAGAGGAAGAAAAAAAAGGCAGGAGTGAGGACTTGAAATTATTACTCACTTGGGGTGTTATTATTATATTCACATCTGATTCCAAGAAAAGAACAGGTCTCAAGATTACATTCCGTATTTTGCACTACTGCTTTGGCCAGAGGTAGGGACCAGGAAAGGGATACTGGCTGGCCTGAAACTCCACAAGGGAAGTTTTCTTATGTGTGTGAACCTTGAGCAAACATCTTCTCGGGATAGAATTGCATCTTCTCCAAGTTAGCTTTGTATCTGTCCAGGGGGAAATACACCATCCATTGGGAAACAGAATTGAAAGAACTAGGGCAAGGTGAGTGGGAGAAGGAGTCAGGATGGAGTCTCTGACTTGAGGTACCCACTTAAACAATAAGAAGGAGAAGTCAGAGATCTCTATTTAACTAGAGCAATGCATGCCACTGCGTGAGCAAGGACTTCTGTTTCCTGGCGTTACCTTGGGTTCTGGCTGGAAAGGGGCAATTGAAGAGGTAACCAGTCCAGCAAAGACCCTTCTTTTTTGCATCTTTCTCATGAAAACCCCTTTGGTGGTCCAGTGGATCTTAGGCTAAAGGAAGGAAAGAGTTCATGAAAAACCATTCAAAGTACTAAAAATAACTCATTTATTTCTCAGCTCAACTCTTGGAAAAAAGCAAGGGGGAAAAAAAAGCTTGAGAGCAGAAATCCATGGCAACAAGAAACATCTGATTATGGATAGCATCCTGGGAAAAGTATCTGACTGCTCCAGAGCAGAAGGCAAGGGGCAGTCATTCTCGTATGTATCCATTTAATTTCCTCTGCTTGAGTAAACAGAAAGCCCAAATTCTTGTATTTTTGTTTGACAAGACATATGCCATACTGTTTCAAGAGTTTTAAATAAATATTATAGTTTTAAATAAATATTACTATGATTGCTGAATTACAAACTGGTTTCCTATGGCATGCGTTAATTACCAAGAAGGGAGGACAGAAGGAAAGAGGTAGGTGTTAAGTGTAGATTCTAATTTGTAGCTAAAATTACTGTGACATTTTCATTTAAACTACTGATTGCCCATCTTCTTTGATTCTCACAATTGATTTCAAACATACAATAAAAGCAAAAGTGATCCATATTCAATATCCCTAAATATTTGAAACCTTCTTACATTAGAATGTCTTTCAGGTTGTTCTCATCTCTCCAGTTGTTAGAATGCCAGTCCTTTGGCTTATTGCAGCAGACTCTTCCTCATGGTGAGTTGTAATTTATTACTGTGAACTCAGCTTCAGACAATGCTTCTTTCTTTAGGAGTCTCATGTGATTCAGTTGTAAAAGTAACATTCAGTGGAGATTCTGCTAGGTATTTGATACTCCTACCAAAGACGCAGAGCCCAGATCTCATTTCTGCCAGGGCACTCTGAGGACCCAGCAGAGCTGCCCTTTTCTGGCATGGGTATCTGAGTGCAATCTCTCAGACAGGGCCGGGTACAGGGAGAAGCAACGAACATCATGGGAAAACTCGTGTCTTTTTGAAACCCTGTCACCATCCCACCCCACATACACACTGGGTACTGGTGCCTGTTCTGAAACCCTTCTCCATGAATAAAGGTATTCTGTCTCCCTTTGCCAGAGTTTTTGTCCAACCAACACTTTCCTACTACAGACACAACCAAGGTCTTCATAGATTTGCAGTAGGCAGATCTGTAAGTATGTGAGTGTGCAGTTGCTCAGATGTGCAGGTGTGCGGGCGTAGTGGTGTGGAGGTATGCAAGTATGTGGGCGTGCAGTTCTGTGGGTGTGGAGGCATCAAGTGCACAATGACATAAGGGAGAGACTGGGAGGCAGGCTGGTGTCCTCTGGATGAAGTGGCAAGCTGACCTTTCCAGGGCCCTTTTGTCTGACAAAGCCAGGGTGTCTCATTATTTGCCAGAGGTTATTATCACTAGCTTTCTCATGGTAAGGAATCCTGGGACTCTAGCACCATGATGGTTGCAATCAACCCTACTGATACATTGTACTCACTGCAGGAAAGTCATGAACTTGAAGACATTTCCAGGTTTGATGATGTCACAGCTCAGGGTCTCTGTGCTGCTTCACTGGGCAACTGCTTCTTCTCAAGGAAGCTTATGTTCCTGGAACTCTTGGGTCTTTAGAAATTAGAGCTCCTATTATAGGAATTAGGCCAGAAAAGAGAAAGGGAGCAGGATCTCAGAAACAGGGACAGCGATGGATGATACAGAGCTACGGGAAGACTGCCTCTGTGAGCTGCAAACAGCAGGACAGTGAAGACGTGGCTCCCTTGTTGGGTACCTGGAAATCAGGACCAGGTGAAGGAGGCTCACCTTTCCTGAGACACCCAGATTTGGGGAAGTGAGGCAGATTTTAATGATTTCTCAGTGTGGAGATTCTCAAAAAACTAGAATTGGAAGTCCCATTTGACCCAGCTATTCCCCCTCTGGGTGTTTTCCCAGAAGAATTAAAAACATCATTCCACAGTGACATATGTGCACACATGTTTATAGCAGCACAACTTATAACAGCTAAATCTTGGAAGCAACCCAAATGTCCTTCAACTGAGGAATGGATGCAAAAGATGTGGTATTTTTCTACAATGGAGTACTACTCAGCTATAAAGAAGGATAAACTCAGGGCTCTTGTAGGTAAATGGATGCAACTAGAGACCGTATATATAAGTGAAACAAATAAAACTTGCATGTGTAAACATTGTGTTGTCTCCATAGTATAAGAAACTGAAAGAGTAAATAAGATTCCAAATCTACAGTGGACATTGTGAAAGGAAAAGAAACTGCTCAAAAGGAAAAACAACTGGGATGGGGGAAAGGAGAAAAGAAGGAAGGGAAAAGTATATATTTATATGATAGCTGAGATAATTAGACTAATTTCTTTAAGTTCATTGAAAAGTATGGTTGGTGCTTATAGTGTTTGATCAATTTTGCATGCCTATAGCTTGTAATCTGAGCAACTACTTAGACCATAACAATACACAATATATTAACCATTGTTAATTTCCTATTATCCTGTTTTGAAATTCTGCATCATTGTTTCCATTTTTTTCGCTTAAAAAAAAAAATCCTGCCAGCTCCAAACCTTCCAATTCCAAACTAGTCTTCAAATATTGAACATACTCAAAAAGTGGGTTTTATTTTTACCCATGCCAAAGGTTACACAAAATAAATGCACATCATGTGACTGTCATTCATCCAGCATTTGTAAAATGTCTTCTATGTTGCAGGCACAAGGATTAGTGTGAATGAGACAAAACAGGCCAAGATCCATCTCTAGGGAGTTAAGAATTAGACACAGAAGGAAAAATAATACTATGAAGAATAAGTGTTAGTAGCATGCAAAGTCACGTGGAAGTCACTGGGTGAGCAGGAAAGGATGCTTATGTCCCTAGACCTCTTGGGCCCTTTAGATAAAGTGAGAGCCACAAGGTGGTTTTGAGCTGTGGCCTTAATGACAAGCAGAAAACAGCAACAAAGATCAGAGGGAAGCAGTTTCCAGGTAGAGACAGAGGAGTAACTAGTGCAAAGGCCCTGAGGCAAGAAAGGGTTGGAGGTGTTTCTAGCACTGGCAGACTTTAGGGTAGCTGAAGCCTTGGGGAAGGAGTGTAGAACCAGAGAGGTGCCAAAGAGAAGCAGGGATGGGGGCAGGCAGGCCTTGGGCCACAGTTCTGAAGACAGTGGGAAACCATTTGACTTTAAAGCTGGGTGTGACATGAACCAAATCATCTTTTACAAAGTTCCCTCTGGCCATGCATGAAGTGTTATGGAGGACTGGAGAAGGGCTGGACACCAGGTCCAAGGCAGCAGATGGAATGTCGTTGCATGTGTCCCAGTGATAGGGGACAGAGGCCTGAGCCCAGATGACAGGGAGCAGTCACACTGCTGTCTTGGAGGACTTGCCAAACTTACTTGACAAGAGAGCCCTTCTACCCTAGAACTGCCTTATTCCCTCAGCCTGAGTGTTCCCCAGAGCACAAAGACTTTTGTGCCACTCACTTCAGCTAAATTCTTATTCATAAGATCTATCTTCTTTTGCTGGTTTTACTCAGTCTAGTTATTCTGGGCAGGAGATTAAATTCTCTCTTTGCTTAATTACAGAAGTCAATTATTCCAGAATGTTGGGACACTTATCCCTGACTTTTCCCCTCTCAACAAAGGTTTGGAAAACCAACTCCCAAATCAGCCAGTATTACAGACACAGATTCCTGCCTGAATGTCCCAGAGGATGTTAGAAGTGAGGTTAACACTTTCTTTCCACAAACAAATCCTGTTTCTGTTGGTGGGTATCTTTACTTCTTCACTTGACATTTTATTTTTTAATCCATAGGTTCAGCAGAACTCTGCAAAAGTGGCATTGCTGTGGAGCCTAACTTTAAGTACAAATTATACACTTTAAAAATACAGGTCATTATTTTAATCAGAATAATTGCTAATACTATAGGTGCTAAGAGAAAGGTGAAATCCAAAAGATACAATTTGCCTGTGGTGGGATCAATTATCATATTTCACTAGGCTACAGCGCACTTCCTTCATTCCCAGGAGCAATAGACTTTGCACTGAAGATTCTCACCTAAATCCTACTGTTATATATCATCTGCAAAACATGACACTAATGTAAGCATCTTAGAAAACACTTACATGTACACATGTAAATAGTGGGAAAATAAACTAAACAAATCAGCAAAGTTGCTGCTCTTCGGGGAGTGAACAAAAGGTAACTGCAAACAAAGGCACAAAAGCATCTTCAATAGTCAAGACGGTTTACCAGCCCAAGATGTTGGATGATGTCACGGGGCTCTACAATGGCAGTCCCACAGATATGACTCCAGGTTTAGACCAGCTGCTGCACCAGGAGGTATAGAACCCACCAGGCCATACACAGAATGCATCTCACAGCTACAGAGTGACGGATATTTGAAGATTGTCAATCTTCAAATCCAAGACATAATCCTTGGACACATTATAACTGAACTATCTGGAAATATGCTATGGTTGGATTATTAAAGTCTAGTAACATTTATACATTGAAATCCAAATATGACAACTGGAAGGGCCGTCTACTTCCCTCACCAATCAATAAGATTCGATCTTCTTTTCTATAAATGAGAAGGACAAAGGAAACACTTAGTGGGTTTTGATGTATTTCTGAGGCCAAACTGGAGTCAATGGGTAGGCCTGGAGGAGGAGCTTAGGTGAGCTCTGCTCTTGGTGCTTTAGTTCTTTCTTTTTGCTTCATTTGTACTGTATCAGGTCTTATTTCTGCCTCTGCAGCAGCAGGAAGAGAAGTGACTCTCCTCATGACCCACAGGAAGAGATGGCTTCAGCACACACCTTCCAGGGCTTCAAGCAGCACACCAAAAAGGTGGTTTTTTGAAATGCTGCATGTGATTTCAGATTTCAAACTCTTGATGAGAGCTTTTATTTCTGAGGAACACTAATGCTTTTTGGAGATTCCAATTAGCAGTGGCACTGTAGAGAGAAACTTGCAGTCTAAACATGGGACAAAGCTTGGCACACAGAAACATCTCAGCTTATCCTTCCCTGGGTTCTTTCTATTCCTAGGACCTCAAGAGTTTAGGAATCACAGCGAACTCTGATGGACTGGTAGGGAGACAGGATTTCCCTAGAGGAGCAGCTCAAGGAGTCATAAAGTGTCCATAAGTAGCTGTGGGGTACAGCGGGGGTAAGGCAGGTACAAGGATGGGCTGGACGGGATGGATGAGAGGCAGGGTGTTGGGGACTGATCTGGGCACTGAGTGAGTAGCAGCTTATGCATAGGTGCCAAGGAGTGAGCCCGGCCTGGCCAGCAAGAGGAGGGAGAATGTAGATAGACAATGGTGAGTGGGGGCCAAGGTTGAACCTGGGGGTTCTCAAACAAATAGGAGACTTCCAGCAGCACACAGCCCAAATATCACTGCTTAGATGGAAACATCTTCCTATTGAATAGAATAAGGCTCTAGGAAGGTGTCTTAGTTACTGTTTTCATTGCTGGGATAAAATATCCAACACCCACAAGTTAAGCAAGGAAAGGTTTATTTAACTCACGGTTTGTAGAGGTTTCAGTCCTTAGTTAGCTGACTTCAAGGTAGAGTAGCATGGCAGAGGGGCATCACTGAGGAGAAATAGTTCATTGACAGCAAAGGCAGCAAAGAAGCAAATAGCAGTAGCCAGCTTGCCTTTCCCTTTTATCCCATCCAAGCTACCGATCTTGTGGGTGGTGCCACCCAGAACTATGCTAATTCCAAATCAGTGGACTAATTTAGTACCACTCACTTCTAAACCCAGCATCACAAACCCTAGACCCAGCCAGTTGCAAAAAGCTCCGCTTACGAGCACACGAGGTTTGGGGGGGACATTTAGATACTGGCAATTACAGAAGGCAAGACTGACAAGAGTGTGTTTAAGCGGCACCATCCACACCCTGTCCATATGTGAGAACACATTTGTTCCTAGAAATAGCAATCAAAGACAGGGAGGTGGAGTTGGCAGCTGGAGCACAGGATGCTCAGTGACAGCTACTGTTGTGGTCCCCCGCCTCCACGGCTTCCATTGCTGTCCAGCACATATGTTTTGTTTGTTTAGTTGGTTGGTTTGGGGGGGTTTGGTTTGTTTGTTTGTTTACTTGTTTTTGGTGGCCTTGGGTACTAAACCCAGGGCCTTCACATGGAACTACATCACCAGCCCTATGTGTTATTTTGAGATATTGTCTTGCTAAGTCATTACATTGCCCAGACTGGGTTCAAACTTGGAATCCTCCTGCCTCGGCTTCTCCGAATGCTGTGATTATCGGTCTGCACACCACAGTCAGTTAGGTGTGTGTATAATTCTGAGAAGGACTGATGGGAAACAGTATTCCCTATGCTTTCATCTGTAAAAGAAGAAGGTCTGTGTTTGTGGGAGACCTCTGGTGGGGCTCAGTTTGTGCCAGGGATCTTAACGGGCTCCAGTTATTTCAGTTGGCTCCACCATGAATCAGAAAGCACAGCTCTGAGGATAACTTGAGCATACATGGTAGCAACAGTCAAGTCCTGATCTCAACTTCCTCAGCAAGAATTGCTTACCTTGCAGGTTTCTCTGGTTTCACAATGCAAAGCTTGGGATTTGAGGTCAAATCCAACAAATCAAAACATAAACAAAGAAACATCTTTCTGGCAAACAACAATTTTTATATGCAGGTCTAAAACTTCCCAGGATGTTCTGAATTCAACCTCCCCTTCCTGGGCACCAGCCCAGCAGGACCTTGCATAGCTTTTGTCAACAAGCTCTAGAGCAAACAGACATCTGCAGAACCCAGGAATTAGACAAAGGAAAGCAGGCCTGTGGGAAATGCAGCAGCACCTATGGGCTGGGGAGAAAGTCCACAAGCCCTTTCTCCACGGGCAGCTCATTGTCGGGCTTCACCTGGAACATCTTTGGCCCACATCCAGATGAAATGCCAGTTAGAAAACTGCCCGCCTGCTTCTCTGGGCAGTCGGCAACAGTGGTGAACGCTAATCATTTACAAAGGTCACGATCAGGAGCAAGCCCTGCAGCAATCATTTAAAATTCGATTGATCCCTATTTGTAGTCAGGGAAAGAAAATGGGCACTTGGACCGTATTGTAATTATGAGGCTTCCAGGCAACCGTAAATAGATGTGCAATCTCTACACTGGCAAATACCTGGGAGAAGAAATTATTACTCTGGCATAACACGTTGCTAGGAAAGGTTGAAGACAAAATTGCGCATTAAAAAAATCAATCATCTTTTGGCTAATTTGCCTTGCTCACCACCCATCAGGGTTATCACAATTATCAGATGCCTGCTGAATATATTAAAAGGAGGGTCTACTTGCCGAAAATGATCACCAAGAAAGCAAAGGCCTTAAACTCAGTGGGGTCTCCTGAGAGGTGGCATTTAGGGTTAGGTAGGTTCCAGAGGTCACACACACAAAAGAAGAGCCTAAGGGTGGCTCTCCCTGAGGTCTTGCTGAGAGACACCCCCTTCCCTAGCTCTTGGGAGCATTAGTCCCCTGTGGATCCTGCTAACACCATCTCAATTTTTCCTTAGAGGAGGAGGCTCTGGGTGGCCAGAGAACAGCAAGTTCTGTGCTGCTTAATCCTTCAGGCTGGCTCTGGTACTTGTACATCCAAAACCTTAATCTTCAGCATGACCCCAAGAAATAAGTAGTGTCTACCCTCAACAGCCAGTGAGGAAACTGAGGCTGTGTTAGCCAACTTTCTGTCAGTATGTAACAAACACCAGAGATAATTGACTTAGCACAGGTTTATTTGGGCTGATAGGTTCAGAGGTTTCACTTCTTTGGGCCTGAGGCAGGCAGCACATTGTGGCAGGAGCACAGGGCACCGTGATCTACTCATCACAGGCCAGGAATCAAAAGAGAGAGGGCTGGGGATATATCTCAATGGCACAGCTCCTGCCTGGTAAACGCGAGGTTCTGAGTTCAGTTCTCTGACCTGAAATGCTCCCAGCATCTCACACAAGTGTCATACAGGGGGCCGAGCTGTGCAAAGAGTCAATACCATCCAGTGGGGGGAGGACACAGGTGAGGAGCTGATGGCTGACGAAAGGGATCCACCTGCCAGATGAGGGGGAAGGAGGGGACAGCCTGCCTGATGCTCAGTCTGTGCCATGGAGCACACACAGCTCAGACATCTAAAGGGGTTCAATTTATAATTAGGTAATTCTAAAAATCTATCCCAGGGATATAGAGTGCAGCTAGAGATGTTGATTGTGACGTCATTTAGATAGTGGAAAAGGAGAAAGAACCCGCATACCAAACTTGAAGTGCAGCACAGGGATCAGGAGGGATATTATATGGTGATCACAATGGTTTATTAAAATTTCTAGAGACAAGTAAAAATACTTATGAAAAACAATCTAAGCAACAGCCACTACAAAAACAGGTATAAAATTATATAAAACCTTATCAAGAAAAAACTGCCCAACTGTGAAGATGACTGGTGGTGGCACTTGGCCTTCATATGCTTTATTTATTTTTAAAACTGTCTGTGGTTAACCCACATGTCCCCTGCTCCTGGCCAATGGTAACCTTGCAGTTGTGGTTGGGGTCTTGGCCTGGGTCCCAGGTCAGCCATGCAGACAGCAGCCTAGGAACTCCAATTTGAGTTACCAACTGGAGTTACTCTTAAAAAAAAAATTCACCATTTCAGTTTAAGTATCCAGTTCATTGGCATTGAGTCAACCACCACAGTTATTCACCTCCAGGACCTTTGCCTCTTCCCAAACTCGGTATCCATTAAACGACAGCCCCTCATTTCCTCTCTCCCCAAGGCCCTGGGAACCTCTGTTCAGCTTTCTGTCTTTGAGGCTGCCTCCTCAGTACTTTATATAAAATGAAAGCAGATAGTGTCTGGCCCTTCGCGCCTGGCTTCTTCCACTTTGCGTGTCTTCAAGGCTTATTCATGCCGGTGCACCCAACTGCCCAGACCTCTGTTTAATTCTCATTGAACCCAGGACTAGCAGGACTGGCAGAGTTGTTCTCACTTAAGAGTTGATGAGACCCAGGACTTTTCCTCGGTTTGATTCTGAGTTCATCACTTGCTGCGGACAGGAAAGTGGTCCATGGTCAGATGAAGCAGCAATGGTCTGGCCTCTTGACGTTGCACATCTGTGCTGACGGCAGAGGATGTGATTCTCTCCCTTATCCAGGCCAAAGACTATTCAGCGCATCCCCTCAAAACTACCCTGAAGTCACCAGGGTCTTGGGCAAGACTTCCCATTTCTGGGCAGCCTCCTGGCCTTCGAGCCTTCCTCCCCACCTGTGGACGCAAGGTAAGTGGGCCCCGTTGCCACTCATCATCCCACTGCCCTCCCCATGGCTCCTCCCCCACAGCAGCATCTGGGGTGCCCTGGGAAGTGTGCATACCAAGATGGCTGACATCCTGGCAAGTGAGGGCTGAGCTGCAGCCCTGGGCCACGTGAGCCCACCTCCCCCTGAGGACACCATGGTCCTATGCCATCCCACCCTGGGGTACTAGAAGAAGAGCTTCATCAGGAGCTACCTCCCATCCTCCCAAGGGACTTGAGGAGCCCATGGCAGTGGGGGAATAGCTGTCTTCAGAAACAGGTCTTCCAACCCCGTCCTTTTACACCTGCTGTGAGAGGCACACACAGCCCGAAAACTATTATAGTAATGGGTTGATTTGTGAAAAATCTACCCCTATTAAGGGTACATTTTCCACCACCCAATCACAACAGCTAATTAATTGATAGAGTCCTCTTAAACAAGTACCATACCTGCTAACAACACACACCTGAGTGAATCCATTACTTGTGAACGGACGCCGGGTAATTATCAGGTTTCTACTCTATTGAGTACAACACATGGTTACATCACTGCCCTGGCTCAGGAACCCTGGGAATGAGAATTTTGTCACTCCGTGTAGCATGTTATGCTATAGTGGTCATAGCCAACAATTCTGGAAGCTTGTGTCCTTGTTCGCTCTCTGCCAGTCCCCGACTGGATAGTTCTGGGGCTTCCTCAGCACCCACCTGCCTTTAGTCTTGTCCCCTTGAGTCTCTTCTCACAAAAGCTCAGTAAGCTTTAACATGCAAATCAGGTAGCAAAAGCTGTAATCCCAGCACTCAGGAGGCTGAGGCAGAGAACCTTTACAAATTTGAGGCCAGCCTGGACCACATAGTAAGTGCAGGGCCAGCCTAAATTATATAAAAAGACCTTGTCTCAAAAAGAAAAATAAATAAATAAACCAACTCCTTCCTGGTAAGCTGCAGCAGCACGAGTGAGCAGCAGGCACGCCAGGGAGAGAACAAGCCAGTGTCTCCCGTGAGTCTACCTGCGCGGTCTGAAAATCAAACGTCTCATATTTCCCCCTTCCCTTAGCACCTGGGTGGTGTCGAGGACAACCAGAGTTGATAGCAACAAAGGCACATAGAGCAACTAAATGCTTGCATTGTTGGATTGATTATACTGACCTGGGGCCAGAGGTCTGAGCATCTCTTGGGAGGATGACTGTATGCAATATAGCAAATATAGGGGATTTCCTATATTTGAAAGCAAATATTGTTTTCATTGTTTTGCTTTGTTCTGATTAATTGTTTTGCTCTATTCAATATTCTGTTTTGATAGGTTTTATAATGTTCTGTTTTGGTTTCATTTTGCTATACCTGACTGAATGAACAACTATTATGAAGATAACAAGATACTATGGTACATATTATTGTTATCCTGGTATCCTGCTCTGAAGTTCTGTGCCAATTTCACTGCACTGTTTCAATTGGCTTTGTTCTGTCTTGTTTTGTTATATTTTATTACCTTCAAAAAAAAAAAGGAAACAGGAAAAAAAAAACGCAAACCAGATCAGGTCATTTCTGCTTCAAGAGCTCTAAAGGCTTCACATGACCACTGGACTCATCTCACACCTTCTCTGCGGCTCATGAAGACCTGTGTAATATGACCCAGCCCTCCCTGCCTTGTTCCCTCCACTCACCTGGTCCCTCATTACTCAGGTTCATAGTTTCCTCCTCTGCCTTGGACACCAGCCCCAGGGCCTTTGCACTGGTGCACTGTCCCCCAATTCTCTGCTCAGCCCACGCTGTTTGTCCACAAACCAGCACAATTGGCACTTTTTCAGGTCTTCCCCTAACCAGTCTAACTGAAGTGGCCTTGTAGCTCTCCATCATGTTATCCTCATTTATTTCTTTATGCTTTTTTTCCCTCTAAAATTGTATTGCCAGATTCATAACACTGGGGGTTATCTCTCCTTATTACCTGTTCAGTCACCAAGGATAGAAGCTTTCTGTGTTTTGATAACTACTCTATTCTCAGATATGATTACAGATAGTCCATAATATTTGTTGACTAATATTGTACAAGGAATTTTTGAAGTCCTTCATTTATCCTTAACCTTCCTTTAGCCTCTGCTTTTTCCTGTGCCCCTTAAGACGAATTGCACTTCATACTGATTCACCTATTCCAATGACTTCCAAACTTCCCAGTGCCTTGGCTCAATCTACCCACACTCTCATGGAATGTGAGTGAACCCAGCCGCTTGCGGAGAGTCTCAGTGTTACCCTCTCCCTGCCGTTTGCTCCTCCCACAGAGTTCCCTACCCAACCTATTGCCCAAGCCAGGAACTCAGGAGGCTTAAGCAGACACCTGTTGTGCACCCCCACCCCTCTTCCTCTCCTTTCAAGGGGCAACTCACAAGTCCTTAGGCAGAGGCCCCCTGCAGGACTGAGGTACTGTGCCCACTGCGATCTGCAGCTCAATTATTTACCTGTAGGGGGATCTTTTACATCCTGTTCTCTTCTCTGTGTACCCTTCCTCTACTCCCTGGGTCCCCCTCCTGCACCCAGGCCTGAGTCCCAAGCTGGTTATCAGTGTCACCAACTTGATGTTCCCTTAGATACAAACATTCCCTCACCTGGCACATACAGTCCACCCCTAGATCTCAATGACACTGTCCATGCTAATTTCCTGTGGCTGCTATAACAAACTGCCACAGACTCAATAGTTGAAAACAATAGAAAGTTAGTCCAAAAATCAGTACCAGCAGGCTGGCATTAGAGCATCTACAGGGCCACTGTCCTGCAGGGACTAGAGGAATATCCTGCCTCTTCCAGTTCTGGTGGCCTGTGGCCCCATCAGTCCTATCTTTGCTTCCATGATTACATCACCTTCTCCTTTTCTGCCTGGCTCAAATTTCTTTCCATCTCCCTCTTTCAAGAATACATGCAGTTATATGCAGAGCCCTCCCCATTAATCCAGGAGAATCTCCCTATCTCAAAATGTTTAACTTAATCATATACACAAAATTTTGTTTTGTTTGACTTTTTTTGGTACAGGAGATTGAACCCAGGGCCTTCACACTGACCTATATTTCCAGCCCTTAATTTTCTTTTTTTAAATTTTGAGACAAGGTCTCTAAATCAATGTTTCCCAGGCTACATTCAAACCTGTGATTCTCTTGCCTCAGCTTTACAGAGTACCGAGATTACAGGCATGAGCCCCTACACCCAGCTTGCAGAGTTCTAGTTTTGTTTTTTTTTTTACATACACTATAAGGCAACATGTACTTGATCTAGGGATTAAGAAGCAGCATATTAGGGTGATGTTCACCCACCACGTATCCTCTGTGCATTATTCAGCTTTCCCTTCACTGGAACACAGTATAAAGCATACACAATTGAAAGGAGGATATGTTTATTTTGGTTCATGGTCTGAGAAGATTCAGTCCATGGCTGACTGGTCCCAACACAGAAACATCCAGATAGAAGTCATGGCCAGAAGCAGAGCAGGAAAACTGCACCAGAGAGGAAAGGGCCAGGGACCAGATATAGTACCCTAGGTCATGCCTCTGTGACCCACCTAGACACAACCAGAAGTATGCTGTCCTGGTCCCTTAGGCACCTTGCAAGATGATCCAGTTTACAGCTAAGACATCACCTCTCCCCTGAAGTATTGTGGCCCCTGAAATTCATTCTCCCAGTTACACTCAGAAACCTCCTTCTGAAAGGCAAGACACAATACTCTCTGCCTGGCAAGACCTCACCTGTCCTCTGCACTGGCCCCTCACATGCCTTGAGGAACAGAAGTCTTTGTAGTCCCATGTACTGGGGCACACGGGTGCAGTTAACTGCTGTCAGGTGGAAATTCAGGTGCCAGATTAAGAGAATCCAGAAATCCAGGTTTCGTTGGCTTTTATTTCCAGTGTAAAACTCTCAGTATTTAAATGCTGGCAGCTAATTAAAAAAAGAAACTGCAGCTTGCATAGGCCACACAGCTTGAAGCTGCCTCCTAGCAGCCATTGCCCAGCAGCTGGAGCACCTGGCTGCTTTCTGTCCCCAGGCCTTTGCCTGCCTCCCTCCTTTGCTAGAAACACTCCCTGTGCTCTACCCCTGCCTGCCTCCTGCCTCAATATGTCCTTTTCAGATTAACTCCTGCTCCTTTGTTTTCAGGTCTAAGCCACATTCCTGTGGAGGAACCCAGGGGCTTCTGTCCCATCCCATCCCAGCTCAGGGGATGGCTCTGAGGTCTGCCACCTGCGGCTGTGAATTCCTGAATGGCAAGATTGAGTCCCCTACTGTCAATGCAGGAGGTAGGGAGCCCTAACCGGATGCTGTGGTCCCCTTGTCTGCAATTTCACTCTGCATCATCTCATCCCGGTTCAGTCATCACAGTCCCATGTCCAACCATTGATGTGGCTATGGCTCCAGATCTAGGATCACTGCTGCTGCTGATCTTTCCTTCTGATGCGTCAGCCAAAGATCTCAGTAGCCTGACACTGCGTCACCATGGACCTCTCTTCCTCCCCCTTGCCTCTTCCTGTGTGCACTACATCAAATCACATTATCACAAGGGTGACTACAGTACAATTAAGATATTTTACATATACACTGATGACATTTACATAATCTTATTATAGTACCTATATTGTTACAATTGTTCCATTTGATTAGAGTTGTAATTAGTCTCTTACTGTGCCTAATTTATCATTGAACTATCATAGGTATGTATGTAGAGGAAAAAGCAAAGTTTATATTAGGTTCAGTATGAGCTGAGGATTCGGTATCCACTAGGGGTCTTGGAATATATTCCCTGTAGATAAAGGGGGAACTACTGTATTTGTAGGGATATGAATGTATTTCCAACCTTTAAGAAAACAGCATATTTTCTTTTCAAGGCATTATAACAAGCCACAAGAATCACCAAATATGGAAAAGTGAATTTGGGTTAATCTTGTCTCAAAATGAATCCTCAGGCTTAGATTTAAGGATTGTTTGCTATTCCAGGAAAGGACCAACAGGAAAAAAATAGATGTTGCCTGCATTTTATAGGTAGTTTCACCAATTGCCTATTTGTCAGTGTTTGCTGTAAGCACTCAGTAGATTCACTCTGCCTTCAGTTTTTCTAATGCACACATCCACATATCCCTTTATCTACACCTGCCAACCCTGAAGTAGCCAACACTCATCACTCTTATGAGTGTTGAAACTCACTCATCCACCTTGCATGTGACTACTTCATCTTACTCAAACTGCAGCAGACCGTCCCAGGAGGAAGCGGGCATCACCACTTTAGGTAAATCATGTTGCTGGATGATTACAACTCTTACAATCACTATCACTGCCAAGGGACACCACCACATTTATAATGTTCCTTTCCTTCTCCCCAAAAAGTCCACTGAAAGAGTTCATTGTACAATAAACATTACAAAGAAGTGAAGCTAAAGCTTAGAACTTAAAAGATTAGACTCAGCTGGCTCATGTGATCTTTGAAAAACAGAATAAAAACAAGTACTGGAGAAAAGATAGCCTCACAGCCCACTCCCATAGTTTGGGTAAAAATGGTTATCTGCATGCAGAAGAATGACTTTAGACCCATATCTCTCAACCTCTTCTAAAATCAAGTCAAAGTATATCAATGACTTAGACATAAAAGCAGAAACACTTCACTGCTGGAAGATAAAATAGGTAAAACCCTTGAAGGCACAGGCTTAGGCAAGGACTTTCTGAACAGAACCTCAATTGCACCAGAAATAATATTAAAAACTAACAAATGGCATTATATCAAGTAAAAATTTTCTACACGGCAAAGGAAATGACCAACAGACTGAAGAGACAACCTAATGGTGGAAAAAAAAAAATTATCAGCAACTCTTTGGACAGAAGACTAAAATCTAAATATAGAAAGAACTAAAACAACAATTAGACTCTAAAAAACAAAAGATCCAATCCAAAAGTAGGCAATGGAAATAAATTGACACTTATCAAAAGAAGAAACGGGGATGGCCAATCAGTGTACAGCATTTTGACCATTAGAGAAACGCAAATCAAAACAATACTATATTGAGATTCCATCTTACTCCAGTAATAATGCTTGTCATCATGAACTCAAAAAACAGCAATGCTGGAGAGGTTGCAAGGAAAAAAAAACTCTTCTATATTGTTGGTGGGAATGTGAACTAGCAAAACCACTATAGAAATCAGTATGGAGTTCCCTCAAGACACTGAAATAGAAATTCCATTTGACCCGGCTATGCCTCTCCTGGCTTCTTCCTAAAAGAGCTGAAGTTGTCATATTACCATGACACATACATACCCATGGTTGTAACAACACACTTCACAAGAGCTCAGTTTTAGAAACAGCCTATATGCTCATTAATGGATGGGTGGATAGAGAAAAATATGGAATATATGCCCAATGGAGTACTCCACAGTCATGAAGTGGGATAAATTTGAGTCATTAATAGATGGACCTGGAGATCATAATGCTAAGTAAATCACACCCATAAAGTTATATATCTCTTCAATTCTTTTATATGAGCAACTCAAATTATAAATAATTTAAAGAGCAAAATAAAGAGATGGAAATGGGGAGATAGAGTTTTTGAAGATGAGAAGGGGACTTAGGAAGAGGGGAGGAAAGCAAAAATGATCAAGGTGCCACATGAATGTATACCAATTCCTCCAAATGAATGTGATTTTTAGGCACTGCAAACATATACTAATAAAAATAAAAGAATAAAATCAACTGGCTTACAAGCAGAGAATTATATAGGTGTGCTGGGGACACACACTTTACCCAAACAAGGTAGAACAAGTTTCTCCTGAAATAGTCTGGCAGCTTTGCACTTTGCAAATTGTGTGCCATCAACATGCATTACCTTTATCATCAAACAGAATGACAAACCTTTGAAGTGTTTGGAAAAACTGTTACTCCATTAGCAGAGGTTTTCCCGAGAGCCCACAGTACTGCTGGACTCTGGGGCAATATGGAGTAGCAAGTTTTACTCTCCAGAGTGTCCCGGACTTGGGCACTTGACCAGCTGTTTGAGGCTGTCTATCCAGCACAGGCCCAGGAAGATTCTGGGGTTCCAAGAGATCCTCACACCAGGGAGAAATCTTATGGGGCTTTCAGATGCTATTTTAATACTGCTTTCATTTCACGGTAAGTATTACTTCTTTCACTTCTTCATTTTCTTGTAATTTAAGAGGCAAATTCCTTGCAAAAGGAATACTGTCTGGCACAGAAGCATTCTTTTAATGCAGGAGCAGTTAGCCCAAGCACCAGTACACAGTTCTCACTGTGTCCCAAGCCTGTGGCCCTCCTGGAAACTTCTCTTAGATGCCCTGTGCATGACCATTTCAGTGCTTGGCACAGTCCCTGGCAGACTTACATGGTGGCTAAATGAATCTTAAAGGATCAAGGATTACACCCAAGCATCTTCTCTAACTTTGACGACAGCAAACACTACTGGCAGGTGTGACCTTCAAGGAGGCAATATCTATACCTCTCTTGACCTTTCCCAGGGAGAGAAGATTAAGCTGCTGGACTTGTAAGTCAATATTTAAACGTCCAGGAGAACAACAGGGTGATCTGGAAAGCTTGCTCCATAGACAAGACTGGTTTTTTTTTTAAGGAGAGGCTGATTTTGTCCCCATGGAAGCAGCCCAGGGTTTCCTGAGTTAGAAAAGGGCCTAGTTCTGTGTCCTTTGGTGGTGGGAGTGGATCCTGTGTCCCCTGGCACCCTCCTGCCAGGTGCAAGCCTGAAATGTAGTTACACACACACACACACACACACCCAGGAAGGGGAAGTGGCACACTATAGAAAGTTGAGGGGAGTGGTACAGCCTTCAACTGGCATTTCTCTCTTTTTTTTTTAAATTTTTTAATTTTATTTTAAAAGGGAGTAAAATTAAACACAACAAAACAGAACAGAATGGGACATAAGAAAGCATAAATTTCACAGCTAGACAACCAGAGATCTTCACCATCTGTCATATTGTCTCTTGTTTTCTTCCAAATGGTGGTCCTTATCTTTGCATATGGAGAGCTCATACTAAATAACATAGCCAATCTTTTCCCAAGATGTGTAGTTCACTGGCTCCCACTTGCTAGGCAGGGGGTAGGGGGAGGGGGGGACACGGGATGAGGGACAGGACGACGTGAGATGTCTGATTCTCAGCCCACATGCAGGCAGGATCACAGTCGCCCCCCCCCCCAAGATGGGAAGAATTCCTTGCTCTCCCAGCACCGAGTCAACTGCACCGTGCAGGTCCCGATGCGCCAGGGTCTCTCTCCTTCAGGCCGCCGAAAGTCTGCCATACTCTCAGCTGCCCCCAGAGGCAGGGGGGAGTTCCTTATTCTCCTGGCACCCTGAGTCAACCGCATGGTGCAGGTCCCGAGGTGCCAGGGTCTCTCCCCTGCAGGCCCCCTAAAGTCCACCATACTCACCTGCTATTTCTGATGAATGGACCATTCCATTTCCAAAGTTCTGAAATGGCCAACAGACCACAGAAAGAATTCTCTTTAGGCTCCTTTTTGAAACCAGCAGCTATAGCGATCTGCTGGCCTTGCTTCAGGGCCAAGAAGCCAGGGCATTTCTCAATGAATTTAGAAACAGCAGTGTGTGCTGGCAGGGATGAATTCATCACCATACTCAGCACCATTTGGATGGTGGATGGGATATGGCTACATTTTCCATCCCCATCTCTGTAGGACAGTACACTAGGAAGCAGGAAGCTCCTACAGGAAGCAACTGCTGAGGTTCAGGGACAGAAAGGTATTAATTTATGAAACTGCTCAGTTTCCAGAACTAGAAACCTCCCCAGGATACTCCTCACCTCTCACTGTTCAGGCCCAGATATCTCTGAATCTTTTCTCATCTCCTCTCATCTCTACTGGTTCTAATACTGCTTATGTCATGCCTAGATATTTAAAAAACCTCTACTACTGCATTGCACAATAGTTTAGAAAATGACGTGAAAAGTGCACCAGCATTGTAACCCCTGGAGTAGGGGGCAGGTGCCTCCTTTATAAATCCAAATCTGATGCTGTTTGCACTCTGCCTCAAACCCTCCGGTCCCCTCTGCCCTGGGCCCTGCTGCACCCCCACAGGCCATTCCTTGACTCAGGATCTTAATGAGTCTTCACAGCCCGGGGACGCACCATGCACATTTCCAATCCCTTGCTCTTGCACTTGCTGCTCCTTGTCCAGAAAACTCTTCACCATTGCATTCTAATGAATGCCCTTCATCTTGTAAAACCAAAGATCAAGGCTACCTCCTGGTGACATCTTCCTCTCCTGGCTGTAACTTTTATACTTAACAGAGCATCCTCTCTGTCTCTGAAAATATGTATCACTTCTGCCTGGTTCTTGCAATCCACTGCTTCTTCTTTTTCCTCTTCCTCATCTTCTTCCTCCTCCTCTTCTCTTCTTCTTTTTCCTCTTCTTCCTCTTTCTCAGTTTTCCTTTCCCCTCCTCCTCCTTCTGCCTCTTCTCCTCCTCCTTCATGCATGCATCCAAAATTCAGTCTCCTCCCTAGTGTGTGTACACATGCAAGCATGAGTGCATGCAAGTGTGTGTGTGTGTGTATGTGCACACGTGCACATGTGTGACACTGGGAATTAAACCCAGAGCCTTCACTGAGCTACCTCCTTTTTTTCATTATTATTTTAAAATTTTGAGACAGGGCCCTCTAAGTCACTAAGTCTCCCAGACCAGATTTGAATTTGCAATCTTCCTACCTTGGTTTCCCAGAGTGCTGGGATTATTGGTGTGCCACACCGCAGCTGGTTTCCTGCAAGCTTCTTATAGGCAGCAGATGGAGTCTTTTTCATCTGCATATCCTTCATTATCTGCCCTGACCCTACCAAAGGACAGGTGCTCAGATCTTATCTGAGGACCTGAACCGGAGATGTGGGAAGTACAGCGGAGAGGTCACAACTGTAACCCAGATCTTCAAATTTTTACCTCCTTCTGGTATTTGTGTCACAGCAGGGTTGCCCATAGTTAGCAATAAAGTATTGTCCACTTTAAATTGGCTAGAAGACAGGATTTTGAATATGATCATCACAAAGAATGATAAATATCTGAGATAATGGATATGCTAACTAACTTCTTTGATCATTGCACAATGTACACATGTATCGAAACTTCATGTTGCAGCTCAGCATAGGTACAGTTATTATGTGCCCATTTAAAATAAAATGAAACTTGAAATTCTCAAGACCAAACAGGTTGAAGTTCCAACAGAGGCAGCTTCTTTCGCCTGTCAGATTCAAGTTAGTGTCCACCATCGCTTTCTCTCTTTATTCCCTATATCTAACTTCTGCTCCCAGGACTGGACTTGTGGAGACAGAAATGTGCCCAAGAAGCTCTGCACCTTCCCACGACATCCTGCAGACCTGCCTGGGCTCCTGCAGAGCCAGAAAGCCTGTTAGACAGTCACCAGCCCCAAGGCTGGGGCTCATATCCAGTATAAACTAAGCCACGCAGCACTGAGTAGCCTGCCTAGGTCACATCTAAGGTTGGAAGTGCAGCCCTTTGGGAACTAAGTGGCCTTCCCTGCCTCTGCAGCTGTCTGTGTCCCTTCGCCCTTTTTCTGCCTTCCCAAGCTGCTCACAGCCTGGAATGGGCCAGACACGTCCACATCCTCATACTGGCCAATTCTGTTCATCCTCCAGGACCCCTCACAAATGTCCCTCCTCCTGTGACTTCAGTCCCTTCCCTAGTGTAGTCAGGATGGCCCCCGATCACTTCCCACACTGTGTGTTGATGATCCCACTGCTTGTCCAGTTCCCACCTCCCCCTGCCATATGGTCCCAAGAACAGGAAGGAGTGCTTTTGTCCTGGGCTTCCCTCAGGGTGGAGCTGTGTTTTGCACACCACAAGTGTGCAAGGCAAACTCATAGGCACAGTAGTTGCTGCCCCAAAGGACGCAAAAAAAAAAAAAAAAAAAAATCCTAGGAAACAACTTCCCTGGTCCATGCCCTTTCCTAGGAAGAGCAAGTATAAAATTTTTTTCTTTCCTTCAAGAAATATCTTTGGTCAGTGTCTCTGCAAGTGATTCTGTACAATTACTACAAATGCTATGAATGGGTGAACAGGCGGTGATGAAGATGTTAACTCACCACAAAGTCGGATAATGGCGTTATTTAATCGGGCTCCTGTGCAGAGCCTGCCAGACGTTTCTATGGGGGAAAAAAAATTTAGCTACCTCTTTTCCACCAATGAGAAATGACTGCCTTTTCCTAGCTTACAATTCTTAATTTTAATCAAAGAATTGGAGAGAAAGCCCTGAAACTAAACATCCAAAGTATCCTGTGAAGGTAGGAAAAGGAGGCAGCATACTATTTAAAGGTGCAAACTGCTTCTATGATTGAGTTTATTGTCTGACAAAGCCTAGGTATTATTCGTAAAAATTAGATTTTTTTTAAGACTCAAGCTATACCTAAAACCTCAGTTCTGGTAAATGGAGTTCTCTAGAACAACAACAACAACAAAATCTCAATTGAAATCATCTGCTGCACCCTGTTTTCTTCCTGAGCAGATTAGGCCCCAAGGGAGAAGGCGCTGGTCCAAAGGATGCCCTAGTGAGACCCGGTTTCCAGAAGCATCCCCCTCCCTCTGCATAGGGAGCAGCAAACCGCTGGACAAGATGCCAACAGCCGTGTTCCTCAGCCCACAGCCTCTTTTACCAGATGAAGGGCTCAGATTCATGGAGAGACAAATATTCCAGGCCATTTTTTCAGACATTGACAAGAAGTAAATTAGGAAATCATGTAAGTACAATACACGAGCCATCCCTTCCTATTGATCACATGTAATTTACATCTTACAAAGATGTGAATTCTTGCATTCTCACTCCACAAGGAAAATCTCAATGATTTATTCATTTCAAATGAAAAATAGAAGGTAGATGAGAAGAATGACTTCACAGACTGCATCGTTCTCGGGGCACTGGTGCGAGGCTCTCTCGCATACTGCCCGGAGGCCTCCGTGTTCAAGTCCCTCTAATTAACAAGGTGAATCAGGCGGCAGCTCTCTAATTAGTGAGCATGACAAGCCAGCAGAAACAGGCAGGCAGACTGGTGCACAGAGCTGGCCAACAAAGGCACAGCACATTCCAAGAGGAAAACGCAGATTTCTTCCAATAACTCTAAAAAGGAAGATGGTGGGGACATAAAAACCCACTTCATTTTAATTCTCAGAATTCCCGTGTGCTTCTTATCCATTCTCAGGGACAACTCCTTGCTAAGGCAAGGCTTGCTCCAGATATTTATACAACCTTTCCAGGCTCTCTGAAAACACAGGCAACTAATTTTTAAAAATGTATTGTGGTCAGCATAGGTAAAATGTGGTCTGCTCTTTTAACAAATGCTTAATTATACAAGACAAAATTGTCAACTACAGATACAGTGACATACAGCAGATCTCTAAAACTTATTCATCTTGCTTAACTGAAACTCTAGACTCATTCATTAGTAACTACTCATTTTTCCCTCCCTAGACCCTGGCAACCACCGTTCAACTCTGTGATGCTCTATTTTCAATATTTCCTATAAGTAGACTCATGCAATATTTGTCTTTCTAAAAAAACATGGGCACTTTGGTTTGAAATAAGAATCAGTATCCTGGTTTGAGACTTAGGATAAATTTGTGTGTATTTTAGTCCAAGAAGCAGTGGTTGCCATTTATCTTTATTCCTAATTTTTTCTAAAACCAGAAATGTCTGATGTGAAATTCTATGTGGTGACTCACTTGAAGCCACTGAGTCCCACCTGACACCCTGTGAGGAGCCCACCCCCAGATGGAAAAAGCTGGGAAAACAACCTGGCTCAAGTTGAACTGGGCTGTGGCTGGTAATGGGCTTGGCTCACTCAGCCTTTGTCGATTTGACCAGTCTTTGCTTATCTGCCAACTGGAGACTTTCCTTCCTCAGGTGCTAACCAGTCTGGTCTGAGTGTGCTCAGCACCGGAGGTGGGGTCCTGAGGGCACTGCCAGACCAGCGCTCCCTATATCATCCAAGCTGCCTGGGCGCAGTCTCACAGCACCACTGTGTGCAAAGAGCCTGTGTCTGCGGAGACATCAGTGTTCACGTTCACCTCCAGACTGACGGCACCAGAGACACATGAGAGCTATTCTTTGCAGTCTGGTGGGTCTGACTTCATAGAGAACTGTAGATGACCTCTGTGTCCTTGTTCTAGCAGCTTACCATGAAGTTTGGAAGACATTTTCTTTTAGCATCAGGTACTAGATGTCAGATGCTAAGAATAGTCTTACGAACGGAAGGCATATCGACTCAGCTTTAGAAATAGCAAACGCCTATTGGATGCTGGCTCTTTTGCCAAACACTGTGCTAAACATTTCCTGTAGTGCATGTGTTGTCATTGTTCTGCTTTTATAGTCTGTGAAACTGAGTACCAAAAGGGTTCAAAAGTCTTCCCAGGGCCCCTGGAAGCAGAATAAGAAATCTGGGTTCAAAACCAGCCTGCATCTGCTCCAACCCTGTCCTTTCTAAGACTCATGTGCCCAGGCTGTAGGAACCTGGTAAATCTGGCATCACTTGATAAAGCTCCCTGCCATTCTCAGCCAAAGGCTGATCACAGCAGCAAACCCAAACAAAGAGGAGCAACTCGGCAGTTCTTCACAGTGAATGGTCTTCCTGCCTCGCCCTGGTGAAGAATAAGAATGACAGGTTTAGAAATGTGGGGGTCTTTTACCAGCAGACTCACCTCTGCTCCATCACCCTCCCTGGCAGACTGATACTTCTAACACATCATTTTAAGGCAGGCATCAGATATGTGAAGGAGATCTGAAAAACAGCCACTGAGGTGGAAACCAGGCAAAAGAAGACACCAGAGGGAAGCCATGGCCAAGTGGGAAGCTGAACTCACTGCCACTGTGCTGCCGCCTGGGGTCTTACCTGCTAGTTTAAATATTATTATTATTATTGTACCAGGGATTGAACTCATGACCTTGCGCTTGCCAGGCAGACGCTTGTGGTACTGAGCTAAATCCTCAGTCCCTGCTGGTTTAAATTTTCCATAGATTTTTTTCTGCATGTCCTATGGTTCAAATGAGCCTCCAGTGTGCATGTTAAGATGTAATTGCATCGTAACAGCATTAAGAAGGGAGTTTTAAAATGCAATTAAGTCATAAGGCTCCGGCTTCATGAATGGGTTGTGTCACAGGCGAGGGTTGGTTGTAGTGAGAGTAGGTTTGGTGTAAGCGCAGCTCTCCCTTGCCACTCTCTCCTCACGCATGCACACTTGCCCTTTCACCGTGTTATCACACAGCAGGGAGACTCTCACCAGATACTGAACAGATGCCAGGGCTGTGCTCTTGGACTTCCCACCCTCTAGGATTGTGAGCCAAATAAACTTCTAATCTTTACAAATTAACTAAACTGGGCATGCTGACACAGGCCTGCAATCCCAGCACTATGGGAGGCTGAGACAGGAGGATTATAAATTGGAGCCCAGCCTGGCCAGCTTAGTGACTTAATGAGAACCCTTTTCAGCATAATAAGAAGAAAGGGCTAGGACTGTAGCACACTACGAAGGCCCTGGATTTAATCCCAAGCACTGGGCAAAAAATAAATTTTTAAAAAATACCTAGTGTCAGGTATTTTGTGACAGCAATGGAAAACAGACTAAGACAGCAGCCTAAGGAGGTGAATGCCAGAGCACTCAGCACAGGAGGACATCCAGGAACTGTGAGTCAGAGCAAGGATTTTTGTCCCCTTCACTTGCATGGGTCTGAACCTGACAAAGCAATTGGACAAGAGAGCTGCTCTCAATAAATGAATATCTGTGAAAGAATGAGAAGAGAGAAGGTACCTTCAATTCACGTTTATTTTGAAATTTTTATATTTTATGCCTTTGGACAAGTTGTGGTCTCAGCATTTTCAATCTAAGAAATGAGAGAAAATCTGTCAGCCTCACCGAATTGCTTCTAGAATTAATACTTATAAATGTAAGTCTAGGGAAAAAAAAGTGTGTGAAATTGTAAAACAAGGACTCTTTCAGAAATGTAGTTAATTATTTCATCGAAGGAAGTATCATAGACAAAAGCATATATTATGCTTATTGTAATTCCATGTTTTTTACTTGGTCAAATTTGATGGTTACTTTTTTGCTTGATACCAAACATTTCTGAGTGAGTCATCTGAGATAATTTGCTGAAGTTCTTTTTACATTACACATGTGAAGCTTTTGAAATTTCATCTAAAAAATTGATGGCACATTTTTGTATAAATAATTTAAAATGTCTAAACTGGGTATAGTGACACACTCTGCTCTGGGAGGCTGAGGCAGGACAATCACAAATTTGATTCTAGCCTGGGGAACTCAGCAATTTATTGAGACCCTGTCTCAAAAAAATAAAAAAAGGACTAGGTTATAGCTCAGTGTGAGGGACCTGGCTTCAGCTCCTCAGTACCTTACAAAAAGATGAAGACATCTAAATGTTTTTACTGAAACATTAGTGTATAATTTTTAAAATCCTCAAATAACAAATTTTTAGAGATTTGTAAAGCAATGAAATAAACAGGCTAAGTTAACTTACGCTTGAGGCAGAATGGTAAACACTCATTTAAGAAAATTATAATTTGTCTTTAGGAATACCTTTTGGTGCTAATTCCTTCTATATACATACCCTGAAATGCTTATTTTATCTAGAAAGAGCTTCTTTTAAAAGCACTAGGCAAAACTTATTTGGCCTCAAAATATTTTTCTTCACTGGGAGAAATTCCCCACAGCTGCAAAGTCACCTAGGGCCACGTAGATGGCTTTACAGTCTTAGAACTTGGCTTCCACCAACATCAGAGACCAACTCAATGAAAGTAAACCTTTGATTCAGAGTTTCCTGGTGAAAAGTCTGGCCAAGGATGTAGCCATTTCCTGAGGTCGCCATAAGAAAGTACCACAGACTGGATGACTTAACCAAGAGAAATTCATGCCTTCACAATTTGGAGGCCAGAAGTTCAAGACCCAGGTGTGAGCAGGGTTGGCTCCTTCTAAAAGGATTCCCAGAGTCTGTCTCCCCATCTACCTTGAGTGGATCAGTCCTGCTTCTAAGAAGTACAGCTTTTTTGAGACCTGCCCAGGAATTCACTTAATGACAAGATAACAACAAACAACAGCTTGATTCAGTTCCTTTAGATTTCATAATTGATATCTGGGATCCATTCATTGTTCTTTTATTTACAAGTTCTTGGATACATTTTTGTGGTCCCCAACTACACACCCATCACCTCCCAAAGAGATATTTACCTTAATGTGTCCTCAAACCTGCTCTTTTCACTGTATCATTACACACTTGATTAATAGTCAGTTTCTCGTTACTCTAACAGAATGCCAGAGACAGGCTACTTCACAGAGGAAAGATACTGATGTGGCTCACCAGTAGGAGGCCTGAAAATGCAGACAGCATGGTGCGGGCTCTCATAAGGTCTCCTCTTGGCTGCATTACTGCATAGGGGGAGTGAGCACATAGCTCTGTGTCTATGTGATCTCTCATCCTCTCCTTATAAAACCACCAGAATTCAATCAAATAACCTAATGTAATCTAATTACTTCCCAGCTTCCCACTTCTGAGCTCCACAGTCAGATTCCTCTCCACTCTCTTAATATTATCTTGTGACTTTGGAGATTAAACTCCTTCATGAGTTTAAAGGATGCAAAGGATTGGGGAGGACAACTGGTATTTAAACCATAGCAATGACCTCCCTGAAGGAGGAGAGGAAGGTCCTGAATTTCCTGAATTCAGGTCCGGAAATCTCCTCTCTGAATTTCTTCCCTTGGGCTTAGGGGCTGGTCAGACAGCTTATCAAGACCCACAAGAAACTCTAAGACAGCAGGAGCATGTGTGAATGTGTTAATAGCCAGGAGGACAGAGCTCTAGTGCCTCAAGCACCAAGGCTGGGGGAGTGGCAGGGTTTACAGGAGAAAGCAAGAGTAAAGCAATAATGCAAGAACTCCTTTCTACCTTCCTTCCTTCCTTCCTTCCTCCCTCCCTTCCTTCCTTCCTTCCTTCCTTCCTTCCTTCCTTCCTTCCTTCCTCCCTTTCTTCTTTCCTTCCTTCCTTCTTTCCTTCTTTTCTCTTTCTTCCTGTAGTTGGGATAGAACCCAGGAGTTAGCACTGAACTACATTCCTAGCCTTTTTATTTCTTATTTTAAGACAATGTCTCACTAAGTCACTAAATTGCCCAGGTTGGACTTTAATTTGCAGTCTTCCTGCCTCAGTCTCCCAGAGTGCGAGGAGGACAGGCCTGCACCACCACACCCAGCAAGAACCAGAACACAAGTAGCTCCTGGACAAAGATCTACAACTTCACCTTTCCTCTCATGTTTCTTAAAAGACTCAAATAGATGACCAATTTTTCCCAGCAAGTAGACGACTAACACACAACAAAAACAGCCTTATTCCAAGGTCAGTCATACATGTCTGTATTAAAGTAGAATGAGTGGGGTAAGTATAAATGGTCTGGATCATGCTCTAACTTGGAACTCTATCCTAAAATTAGAGGGATTGAGATTACAGAAATACATGAGTATTTTCTTAGTAAATGTGAGATGATCCTTTCAGCCTCGTCTCCATGTCTTAATAAGTGTGAACACGAGATCTATACTGTCTTGCTGAATATAATTAGCACCTGGTTCCCCCTTTTGGGCCCAGACTTAACTTCTCATTTGTATCACTGACACCTCCTGCTCAACTACTTGACTTGTCTGACACATTCACCAAATATTAGGACTCTGCAGAAAAGAGAATTCTTACCCTTCCCTTCTGAGAGCATTAATAGATTTCCCTGAAGTTCAACACATGGGTAGAATATTTGACAAAATAGAATTGTCATTATTTTAAAAATAGGAATGCCTTTAAGAGGATTCCCCCCAGGTATTATCACATTTCAAGGTTTTAAACAATGTGTCCACAGTGCTTGTGCATAACGACAGAAACCAGAGGAGATTTCCATCCTTCTGCCCCAAACAGCAAATTCAGTGATCAAGACCAAGAAGTCAGAGCCAAGGAGATGCTATGACAAAAGATATGGAAAAGCTGTGCGATTCTACTTGTGAAAAGACCTATGAAGGCTCTGAAATAACAAACTGAAATGCACAGAGGTTAAGAGCATGGGGCTCCCAAGTCATGCAGTCCTGGGTTTGAATTCCAGTAGGATTCCCTAGTTATTCTCAGTTATGTCATCTGAAAATGAGATAAATTATAAGTGTTGAAAGAATTAAGTGAAGCAGTGCACTCAGAATGTCTGGTACAGTGCCTGGGACAGAGCAAGTGTTTCAAAGTCTTTAGCCATCATCAACTGTAACATGATGGAGACGTTCCAACTGTCTGACCAAAGTCAGCTTCCATGGCTGATCTCCAGGGACACTGGCCTGGGCCATGAACTTTGGCTACATGGCCCAAGCCTCAAGTCAGTAGGGCTTTATCTCTGTGTGAATTCATTGATTCACTTACTCATTCATTCATCTTTGAGTTGGGGGTCTTCCTATGTTACCCAAGCTGGTCTCCTGGATTCAAGTGACCCTCCCAACTCAATCCTCCAAGTAGCTGGGACTTCAGGCATTTGTCACAGTGCCTGGATTCCTTGAAATTTTTAAACTTTCACTGTTTTTATTGCTCTTCAACTCTTCACCCATTCCTTCTCTCTGTTCTATAAACCGTATGTGCCTTTTCCACATCTACACTAACAGTCCAGTCAAAATGAGCATGTCTGAAGCTGAGCTCCTAAACTCTTCCTCTAACTGCCCTGCCCTACCCACAGCTTCCACGTCTCATTTAAGGCAGCTCTTCCAGGTGCCCAAATGCAAAGCTTCGAGCCACTGTTTACTCTTCCGAGCGTTATACTTCACATCTGGTCCATTGGCAAATTCCGTCAGTTCAGCCTTCAAGATGTATGTGGAACCCATGCCACCTGCCACTCCACCAGGTCCAGCTTCTGCTCCTGGGTTAGATATGGCCCCAACCAGCCTCCTGCTTGCATGAAAACCTTTAACAGCCTATGTTCAACACAAAAACCTGAATGGGCCTACCATCTACTGGGTCAAATCCCAGCCCCTCCATCTCACCACCCTCCAGGGGCGCCCCGTCCTACCTAGAGTAAAATCTGTTCATGTTGGAGACTTAGGTTTCCTTGCTGGTTATGTTTTTTGTTGAGTTACTTTTAGATGCCTGCTATATTTTGGTGAGAGATGACAACGGCTTGGATAGTGGTGGAGATTGAGAGGGACAGACAAACAAAAGAGATAAAACAGAGAAGAAAAAAACTAAGCACTCATATTTAACAAAATATCCCATTATTGTAACTCCTACCACTTCTTAGTTTAGGAAGCCTTTTCTACTCCACAGATTTGATGAGTATTCACTTAAGATTTTCACATCCTTCTTTCTAACAGGGTGAATACTTTTCATCTGCTACTACCGTCTCTAAGCTGCGAAGATCCTAGGAACTATCTGCATCCATTGAACCAAAAAGGCTTTGGAGATGAAGAGTAGAAATTGGGGTGTAGTGGAAGTCCTCGATGCCAGTCCACCTTCCTTACGTTTATACAGAATGAGGAAAACATAACGGAATTTCTTAGGCAAAATAAGTACCATCTGGTAGTCAGAATCAAGATAAAAAAATGTATTACCATCAAAAAAATTTTAGGATGATATTAACAAAGATATTCAAACTGCTCTGTGCATTTTGAACATCTTAAATTTCTGATCAATAGAAAGATTTATTATATTTTCACCACTTTCATAAGTCTCATTGAAAAATTCTAATTTATCATAGTGCTTCCACCCAAATATGTAAAAGACTCTCTTCTAACTCTATTTATTTATTTATTTATTTATTTATTTATTGTACCAAGGATCAAACTCAGGATCTCACACCTGCCAGGCAGGCATTGTGATATTGAGCTATATCCCTAGCCCCTCTTCCAATTCTCTCTCTCTCTCTCTCTCTCTCTCTCTCTCCCTCTCCACCTCTTTGTTTTTTCTTTTGGTACTAGGCATTGAACTCACAACCTCGAACTTGCCAAGCAAGCTCCTATGCTGCTGAACTAAACCACCAGCCCAACTCTCTTAATTTATAAACTTACAGACAGATTTTAGAGAAAACTGACCATCCTGTTTACATTAAGAATGAAATAATGGCACTTATTTACTTTTTTAAAATTGTTACTGGAGGGAGTAAACATTTTTGAACAACATGCTAAGTAGAATCTCATTATTCAATTCTGATGATATCCTTGTAAATCAGAAAACGCTTTAATAAGCTGAAAGATAAGATATTTCCCACACAAATAAGAAATTAAAAATAGATATTCAAACCAGGCTTCTTAGTCATCTGAACACCAATTAGTGATACACTGCTTAATTTACACAGAAGCTGAGTTCGTGGAGTATGACTGTATCTTACTTAGCATTTGTATTCCGAAGGCTTAGAAAAATGTGAATTTTTACATCTCTTTGGGAAACCAGCAACATGGATGGAAAAGGGTGCCCCTAATGTGAGCTTGCTATCTACCTCTCCTGAGAGGAAGGGAGAAATCAAAGTCAACCTCAGGTCCAAAAAGAAGGCCCTGGCTGGGGTCCCAGGTCAGGTGTGAGTTTATCCAGACACAGTTCATCCAACCAAGCTCAGAGATCAAGGTTGCTATTGGAAGTCATCTAAATTTAAATTAACTTTTAGATTAATTTTTATCTTTTGGTAAGCACCACCTACTTAGGGGAAAAAAGCATAAAAGAGTTTGTACAAAGCGGAGTTCTTTTTCCATATCCTAGCTTCTCCTACCTTAAGCATTCATGGTTACGTTGCAGAATTCAGTGAACATGAACTTTTGTACCACAATTTCAGGAACTCAGGTCAGAAGCCTCTCTGGTCTTGTCTTGCTTGTTTTAGATTTGAGGCACAAAGTTTCCCCCATCAAAGCTATGGTTGGATATGGTCTAACTGTGTCCCCCAAAAGCTCATGTGTTAAAAGATTAGACCCAAGCTAGGCACTGCTAGGAGGTGGCGGAACCTTTAAAAGGTGGGTCCTAGTGAGAGATCTTTAGGTTATGGGGCATGAGGTAGTTCTCTCACATCCCTTGAGTTCTCACAAAAGGAGCAAGCCTGGCCCTTCCCATCCTCTCCGCTCCTAGTTGAGAAATAATCAGATTCTGCTTCTGCAGCTTTCCAATCACTGCTATCTATGCCAAAAGATAACACAGCGCAGGCATGTCCCTCATCAGATGGCCTGCACTATTGCTTTTTGGACTTTCAACCTCCTAAACTTTGAACTAAGCCTTTCCTTCAAAAGCAGCCTGTGTCAGGACTTTTATTATCAGGATGAAAAGCTGACTAGGTATCTGTCAGTTCTCCGCCCAGCACTCAGCTCAGTTGTCCGTGGCACCCTGACCTAGGACACTTGATGATGGCTGGACCTGCATTCTTTCTGTGAGTCAGCTTTACTCACACATCTGCTAGACTCACACTCCCGCTATTGTCCATCTATTCTTGGTCTACCTCACAACTTAGTGACACCTGTCTGAAATCTCAGATTCACAAAGGGACCGGTACTCTTTCCACTCCAGAGTTCCTGTATGATATGACCTGACTCTAGATAAAGATGTTCAACATGGGTGACCCTCCTGTAGCCCAAAAGAATCTACATCAATAAGGTTCCAGGTCATTCAGCTCTAGCCTGCTGTTCCTCTCGGCCCACTTTCCAACCTACTTCAGGACATCATCTCTTGCTCAAACTGGAACTGACCTCAAGCCAAAACTGGTGAGAAGAGACATGCTGGTAAAGGGAACAATTCAACAGGAAGAGATATAGCAGGGACTTGGAAAGCTTTTTGGTTGTTTTTGTTGTTTTTCTTTTTTCACCAGGGATCAAACTCATGACCGCACGCTTGCCAGGCAGATGCTTATACCACTGAGCTAAATCCCCAGTCCCAACAGGAAAAGCTAAAATTGTAAATATCTATGCACCAAATGTTAATGTACCCAGCTTTATAAAATAAAAATTACTACACTTAAAAGGACAAACAGACACTAAAAAAGTATAGTGAGGGCCTTCAATACCCCATTCTTACAATTAGACAGGCCAACCAGACAAAAAAATCAATGAAGAAATATCAGAGTTAAACCATACTTCTAAACAACTGAACTTAACAGGTATCTAAAGAATATCTCATCCAACAACAATAGAACACACATTTTTCTCTCAACAGCATACAGAACTTTTTCCAATAACCTATCCTTAAATAAATACAAAAGAATTGAAATAATCCCCCACATACTATCAGATTATAACAAAATGAAGCTAGACATCAATAGAAGCCACAGAAACTACACAAATACATGGAGATGAAATAGTACATCACTAGTCGTGAGTTTGATCCCCAATGTGTGTGTGTGTGTGTGTGTGTGTGTGCGCACGTGTGTGTGTGTATGAATAATCAATGGTTCACAAGAGAAATCAGGGAAGAAATAAAAAAGTTTCTAGAATCGCATGACAATGGAAGTACAATGTACCAAAACCTGTGAGACAGAATGAAAACATTTCTAAGATGGAAGTTTATAGCTATAATTTCACTCATAAAAAGAATAGATATATCCCAAATAACTGCAGCTCAAGCTTCAAAAAAAAGAACAATGTAAATCTGAACCTATTAAAAGGAAAATTTTAAAAAGCAGAGCAAAAATTAATGAAACTGAGACTAAAAAATATAAAAGATTGAAATGATGGGAAAGAGATCTCGGGATAAAGAGGAGAAGGGAAAGTAAAAATGATCAAGATGCAATATGTATATGTACCAACTCTGTCATAATGAATATATTTATTTGTACTACAAAAATTCTCATAAAAATTGAGAAAAAGAAGAAGGAAGAGGAGGGAGAGGGGAAGAGGAGGAAGAGGCAGGCATGGTGGTGCATGCCTGTAATGCCAACTGTTGGAGGCAAGATGATCACAAGTTCAAGTCCTACCTGGGTCATTTAGTGAGACTGCCTTAAAATAAAACACAAAAAAGACTGGGGACCCCTGAGTATGATCCCCAGTATCCTAAAGGGAAAAGGATTTATCCGTGTTGATGCAAATGTGTCTAGATCTCATTTTTTATTACCCCTAATAGTGCTGCAGTGAAGACCCTGATATGCATGCTCCTTTTATACACATTCAAGAATACCTTGCAGGTTTATAACTAGTTTTGGAATGACTGGGTCGAAAGAGATGCATATAAACCTGTTCCTCTCCCTAGTAAGTGGCCATAGCTCAGACAAGCTGCAGCCACCCCAGGGAGAGAACCACCCAGCATCTCCCGAGATGCACGCCATGTTGGAATTTAGGACACTGGGAAACCAAGCAACCAGCTCACCTCCCTGATAAGCAGCCATGGCTTGGGCAAGCTGCGGCCACCCCAGGGAAAGAAATACCCAGCATCTCTCGAGATCCGTGCCATGTTGGAACTTAGGGTGCTGGGAAACAAAGCAACCTGCTTGCCTCCCTGGTAAGCAGCCTCGAGCCTACCAGCGCATGGGCTGAGAATCAAACATCCCATCCCCTCCCCTTCCCCTACCCCAGCAAATGGGAGCCAGAGATCTGAGCATCTCTTGGGAGGTTGACCATATGCAATATAACAAATAGGGGGTATTTCCTTCTACCATTTCTTTGAAGTCAAATGTTGTTAGCACTGTTTTGTTTTGTTCTGATTAATTGTATTGCTCTATTCAATATTCTGTTTTGATAAGTTCTATAATGTTCTGTATTTCGTTTGATTTTGCTACACATGATTGAAAGAACAACTATTGTGAAGATAACAAGATATACCTATGGTATCTATTACTGTTATCCTGGTAACCTGTTGTGAAGTTCTGTATCAATTTCACTGCTTTGTTCTGTCTTGTTCTATTGTATTTTACTACCTTCAAAATAATAAAAAAAATTTAAAAAGAGATGCACATATTCCACTTTCAATAAAGACTGTCATCTGGAGCACAATTAGCTGGTCTTTTTTATCCTCTGACTTACAAGATAACTTCTTGTTTCTCCAATCTGTTTCAAATATTTAACATAATACTAAAACTTTTGATAATATAAAAAACACAAAATATATCATTGTTTTTAGTTCTCATTAATGAGAGGTTGAACATCCTTTCACATGCTTATTGGTCCCTAAAGCATCCCTTCCCACATCACTGTTTACGTCTTTAGCCATATTTCTACTGAGTTGGTTGCTCAATTTTTTCCTTTTTCTTATGTATTCTGAATACAAATATTTCAGCCAGTGCAGATATATAAAAAATTATTTTCCCTCTTGGGTTTGCATTTTAACCTTAGTTTTGATTGTGATTGTCATTAAGCTCTTTATATTCTTTTCTGATCTAATGTATCATTATTTCCTTTCCATATGCTTCTGAGTCTTCTAAGAATATTAAGAAAGGAACTTCTATTTTTCTTATAAGACTTTTAAAGTTTTATGATTCTTGTTTTGGTCATTAGTTCATACGAACATATTATTGCAGTAGAGATTTAATCTTTTTTCAAGATCAGTTTTGGGGGAAAAATAAGAAAAACTCTTCTGCTTTGAGTAATTATGTTCCACCAATCCTACCACTAAAGAAATTGGAAATCAGAGGGCAGGGAGAAGTTACAGCTTTCTGATTACAGGAACAAAATACCCAGCACCCACCACTTAAAGAAAAAAGTGATTTATTTGGCTCATGGTTTCAGAGTTTCAGTCTAAGTTAAGTGGCCTCGATGCAGAAACACATGGCAGAAGAGTGTGGCAGAGAAAAGCTACTTAATTCATGGTGAACATGAAGCAAAGCAAGTTAGAAAGAATGCTAGTGAATAAGATATATATATGCTAGTGAAGATATATATATATATATATGCTAGTGAAGATATATATATGCACTAGTGAAGATATATATATGCACTAGTGAATATATATATATATATATATATATATATATATATATATTTTTTTTTTTTTTGGTACCAAGAATCAAACTCAGGACCTCACACTTGCCAGGCAAGCACTTATGCCTCTGAGCTATATTCCCAGCCTGAAAGATATTCTCTAATAGTATGTCCCCAATGACCCATCTCCAACTGGGTCCCACTTCTTCACAGAACATTCAGTCATGAACATGAACAGATTAATCCACAGATGAGTATAATACCGCAATGATCTAATCACTCTCCAGAAATTAACATAAGAACTAAGTTTAACCATCATTGCAATAGTGAAGATTTACCAGTCTAAGATCTAAGAAAGGACAGAGACTCAAGGAATACAGCACAAGTTGAGACCACATTCCCCAGAAGACATTGTTGATGCTAAGGTGGGAAAACCAAGAAGCCAAAGGGGTTAAGATATAATTTTGGTATCCTTGAAGTGAAAGGAATTAGTGCTCAGGTCTGCCAAGTAGGTCAAGGACTTGTGCAACCCTATCAATGTAGAATAGGATCACAAAAGTCTGTATCTTGGGAGTAAGCACAAAGTGGACATAGGCCTTAGGGAGGGCTTCAGCTCAGCTACAAATTATCTCATCCTTTTGTGCAGTGTTATCTACATTATATACGCTGCCAAGCCATTAGTCACTGAGTAACCATCTCAGTTATCACATCAGCTATAACAGTAACTTTATTCTACTCAATAATGGCCCCAAAGAGCATGAGTAGTGATTCTGACAGCTTTATTACAATACATTGTTATAATTGTTTTATTTTTATTGTTAGCCATTACTGCTTATTCCTACTGTGTCTAGTTTATAAATTAAACCTTATTGTAGCTATGTATGCATAGGAAAAACAAGTATATATCGTGTTTAGTCCTATCTGTGGTTTCAGGCATCCATTAGGGGTCTTAGATTATATCTTTTGCAGATAAACAGGCACTACTGTATTTCAACTTAGAAAAGATTTAGTTAACCTTAATCTAATATTAATTTTCAAAAAAACCTTAATGTCTTAAAATTTCTCACAAGCCATACAATGTGAATCTTTTCTGCAGAAAAACCTTAGGTATTCAAATTAAATAGGCTTGCATCCTCCTTACAAAATTTTGAGAAGCACAAGATATTCTTTTCTGAGTTACATTAAAAGACAATGCTGGTAAATCAGGTCTCACAGAAATAAAGCAAAATGAAGCAAGAATTACTGTTGAGATATGAGGTGGAATTGGATCTAGTGGAAGGAGAATTGATCCCCCCTTATTAATTTGTGCTGGAGTTAATTTGGGTAAAACCTAGTAGTAACATCAGTCTTTACTTATATTAGAGTCACAGAACTCTCCTTACTCTTGCTCTTTCTCCCCCTACAGAACTGTTTACCAACTGTGTTTTCATCCTCTGCCATAAGTGGAAAGCCCTATTTGAAGTATAAAGGCAAGAAACGCAAAACTCCAACTGGGATAAGAAATCATATGCAAAGTCATTAATTTTCACTTTTATTGTTCCAGCTGTTAGACTGTTAATTGATACAACCTATTTATTCATAAATAAATGTATTCATAGCAAAAATATGGATAATCAAACCTGATGCACCCATCTGTCTAAAGATTCAAATTTCTTCAACCTCAGAAAATTCTTAAATGCAATTATTATTCAGTGGTGGCAAAGAATTTTTAACTTACAGGGTTTTCTGCAGTGTGGAGAAGATACAATTTCTTAAATTGGTCACTAGCAATGAATTAATATTTTTTTGTGGTCATTAAAAAAAAGATTCAAAATTACTTAAGGATACATATCATTCAATTATACTATTACATATATTTGGTTGCCTTTACAAAACTCCACTTAATGGCATTTAAAATTTCATTTATTAAATTTACAGTCTCTATACTGCTGCTCATTAAAAACCAACACCAAATAAAGTAACATTAACACTTAGAAATGAACACGATGAAATGATGCGATCAACACTAAATGATGCTGACTTACAGCTATCCATTCTGTATTCCAGTCTCCTCCAGACAGCCAGTGGTTTGCCCCTTGTAAGTTGCAGGACTGTCATTAAATGGGGGCTATTTTATTTTTGTTTTTATTTTTTAAGACAGTCTTGTTAAGTAGTTCAAGCTGGCCTTGAACTTGCAGCTATCCTCAGTCTCCCAAGTGCTGGGATTACAAGAATGAATTTAGGAATGAACTTACTTAGCCAATGAGAGCCATTTTCAACTGGCTTTCTAAATCACAATGGCTTCCAGCATCCCAGCCAACCCCTCATGCAACCGTAGGTTTTTGGGGAACATATGGCTCACAAATGCAAAGATAAGACTGTTCCCCAGAACAGTGCAGAAATAAGCTGAGATCCCAGTTCCTGGCAAGGAAACTACACTAGACCCTAAAACAAAACTCTAACACATACATATGACCCATGAATATCAGCATAAGTTTTGTTTTTGCTTCGCTATCTAGAAACGAATAAGATGCTCAACACATTATAGGCAACCAAACTTAATTTTTATTAGCTATTTTAGCCTCATTGATCAATTTGTATTCTTGAACATGACATTTCATCTCTCTGAGCCATAGTTCCCTCTACTGGAAAACTGAAACCAGCGCCCAACCTCACGGGGTTGTCATAGGACACTTTGTGAAGCGTCTATGCACATTTCTGTCCTCTTCTGCAGAGATTTTGACAAGAGCTCTTGTAGTCCTTGGCACATAATCAGAATTGATAAATATATGAACCAAATGTTAAGTGTTGTAGTTGTCATTTCTGCAAAACAAACAAGCTCACTTAAAGTGCTGTCGTTAAACCTCAGTTTCTCACTGACTATTGGCTGGAGGTTTCTGTTCCTCTCTGCATAGTCTTCTCCTCAGGACTTATTCCCAGCATGGCAGTCAGCTTCCCTTAGAATGAGCAAAAGAAGAGAGCTAGACAGGGTCCCCGAACTGGACCTCACAGTGTCTTTTACGCACTGATCTTGCATGTAGCACATCATCACTTCTGCCGTGTGTTATTGGTCATGCAGCCTGATCTTGGTACAGTGTGGGAGGAGACTTCTCAAGAAACTGAATAGTGGGAGGTGGGGGTCATTGGAGACCATCTTGGAAGCAGGGTACAGCCCTAACTGAATAAAAACATCTTTTAGGATATTTGTATGTCATGTATACTTGTTTCCCATGAGGAAGTTTTCCTTCTAATACTCCTGTCCTTTATCCTACTTGCTTCAGCTGTGAGTGGGGATCCAGATGATCTGTAATATCACTGGTTCATGTTCCTTGCCTGGGTAATCTATTTTGAGTAAAAAGTATCCTCTTTTTCCCTGGTCCAGTTCACAGCACAAATTCTGGTTAAGTCAGTCTATTTTACAGACCCAAACCTGCCTTCAGATGACAAATCCACATTCTAAATTGGCTACAATGATTCAGAGAAACCAGTTGACCAGGCTGTCTGACCACACTGTTCAGTATATCATCATCATAACAGAAGTGATCTCCACCCGTTAGATTCTCATTTCTCTCCTTGGTTGGTTCTGAATTTAGGCAGGGAACAAAGACCCCCTTTACCAGCAATTCAAACTCCAATAGAAATAATGCCAGAACAGAATAAGGATACTCCATCTAAGGACAGTGGGCATTTTATATAGTAATAGTTTAATAGACTCAATCATTGGTTTGAGAATATGATTCACTGACTGTTCTAACTGAGATGGGGGAGACTTTTAATATATTATTAGGTTACTTTTTTCCCTGGAGGCTTAAATTCTTTAAAGTGTTTATCTTTGTAGGGGTGCTTATGCCCTACAGAATGCAAAATTGGAAATTTTGCAATAGCATTATAATGCATGTAGAATTTTAGTTATTTTGCACTCAAATTGCAAAAGAAAAACCAAGTGATAGTAAAGGATTATTATCCTATAATGTTCAGTCACTTCTGTTTCTGTTTTTACATACCACTAGACTCCAGCTGAGACTACTCCTGTGATCTGATTCTGGGGTTCCTGTAAGATTTTAATGTAATTCCTCAATGGGAAGATACATTTCTCTCATCTTTTCATGTTTCTGGGGACAAGATGTCAAAAGAGAGTTGCCTGTGCTATCTTTCATTGTTAAAGGTACTTTGCATCCTAAAATGGGTGGTATTTTGGACTCAAAGAAATGTAAATGTATGGAAGCTGGGTTTATAGAAATTTCACAGCTTGATCATCTGGATGAAAGTTTTTCAACACTAAGTTTTGTTATGTTTTTCCTGATGGTTCTTGATGTGTCATTCATCTGTGTCTCCGAGAAACTGTGATTGGCTTTTATTTCTTGGGAGATTGGGGGATTACTACACCCAGGACTTGTCTAGCTGGATGGACCATTCTCATTGATAAGGGTGGAATATTCTTTGGAGGACCCATGGTATCTTTTGTTTGGTGCCTGTCCTGAATTCTTGCAATGAATAGCTAGGAAATGAGCATTTCTCTATGTCTCTGAGATGTTGAATTTGACCTTAGTGTAATTCCTGCAAGGTGAGATCACACTGTGACCCTCAGAGAGGTATTCAGAAAGTTGCCCACAACATCTAAATGCTAAAAGCCTAGCCTGAAGGAAAGGCTTTTAATTATAATGGTGGAATATCCTGTAATACTGGTTTAAGCAAAAACAAAAGCAGCAAGTGATGCACTCTGTGAAAAAGGATGGAAAATGGAATAATTTATAGCTCTTAGGAATTAAGTATATATTTGTATATGACAATTGAGGACAAAGTGGAAGCAAGCAGCTAACATTCACAACTACAACAAAAGTTGGAGGTGACGGCTGATCACATTCACCCTGGAAGAGCAGAATTCATAGCTTAATGTTAGCTGTTGAGAAAATGTGCTCCTCTTATTTGAATGTATTTCTGTTCAAAAGAATTTCTGTATTGGATTTATCTATAAGCCCAGACAGGTGAAAATGAATATAAATTAGAGACAAAGAATCTGCCATAAGCCATAGCATGACCCAAGGCAAGGCAGAGGACCCACCAGGAGTAAAACAATACTATGCTGCAAGGAAAGGGCACAGTCCAGGACAAACATGCTAGTGGTTTTGACCAGAAGCCTTAATTTAGAGGCTCGATGAAAGAAGTGGTTATTCTGTTCATTTATATTGTTGTATGCATAAAATGATCCCTTATGAAGCCTCTAGTTTTATGTTATTACTGTATAGTCAAATAATGTAAATAAAATGCCCACTTTCACTCTTGGGATGTTATACTCAATATAAAGACAGACTCTTACCAGTCATGTTTATGCCACCTAACCAGGCCCTCTGATCATAACTGGATGGTGAAGAGTGAACAAATGTCCAGCTGAGCTGATCTGATACTGTATGGAAAAAGAGGATCTTTGATATATCTTCGATATACAAAAAAAAAAACAACCCAAAGTGTCTTTTTTTTTCTCACATTCTCACACTCAATTCTACACAGAATATTTCTGTAACCAAACATGTAGGATGTTTTCTCATACATCAAGCAAGCAATTTTTTAGATTTTCCAGTGGACATCAGCTGTGTGCCCTCTAATCCAATTCAATCCTGACCCTATCTATAGCGTTACTGTCCATGGGTCTCAAGGGCTCAGGCCCACAAAAGTCACTGCAGATGCCAATCCCAAGCAAAGGTTGTGACCTTTGCTTCTGATCAACCAGCTATAAATTCAGGTTCCCATTTCGTGTTTTATTAGTTTGTTAAAGCAATTCACAGAACTCAAGAAAACACTTCTCTTCTGTTTACCAGTATATTAATAGAGGGCATAATAAAGAGTACAAATGAAAGAGATATGTAAAGCAAGGTAGAAGCGAAAGGATGTGGAGCTTCCACACCTTCTCCAAATCCACCACTCTCCTGAAACCCATAAGTGTTTGTCTACACCAAAGCTTCTTCTAATCCTTTCCAGCTGGGATTTTATGGTGGCTCCCTTATGCAGGCATGAGGGTTTACATTATTGTCCACTGAAAATCAGCTTAACCCTTAACTTCTCCCCTTTCCTTGGAGGTTTGGAGATGGGACGAAAGCGACCAACCTTCTTATCATGCTCTCATCATCCTCATCCTAAAGCCTCCTAGGGGCCCACAACCAGCAGTCATCCTGTTAGCATATAAAAGACATTCATTATTCAGGAGATTCCATGGGTTTTAGAAGAAGCTGCATGTCAGTACAACAGGATGAAGTCTAAATACACCCAAGAATATGCCTAACTATAAATCACAACAGCGCAGAGGAAATACTGCCATTTGGATTCTTTCTTCAAGTAATAGGACATGAACCTGGAATCTAGGATGTGTCCATCATAGCCTCTGAGTCCCCAAAGCAAGTAGAGGCTAGGGATACAGAAAGCACAGGTATGTAGGGCTCTGGTGTGTTCTGGTTCTGATCCTTCCAGAGCTCAGAGATCCGGCTACATGAACAATCTATGGACCATGTTAGAGGACCTTGTGTCTATACAAATGAATGTAGTTTCCCCTGATCACTTGAACTTGTCTATGTTACTTGTCACTAAGAGTCTTAACCAAGACAGGCCCTAAGACTTCCTATTTGAATGTTGGATCACAATATACCTCATATTCCTCTGGTCTAAATTGGAAGCACATTATTCTCCTCCTCATTCCCCTCTGCCAGCTGTCAACCATAGGCCAGCCTTATGAAAGAATGGAAAATATAATGTTAAATAAAAGTGGGTCTTGTAGTTTAAAAAAAAAGATTTCTAACAGGAGAAAATAATCACTTCATTTCCTGGTAACTATATTTCCAGCTTTAGAACAGTGATTTACATGTGGTAAGTACTACTAAATATTTGTTCAACTTAATTTAATGACTAAATTTAATGTAGCAAACTAATGTCTAAACTGAGCATCATACTTCATGGGATAAAGAAAAAGTCATGAAATAAAATGTACAGTTCCAAGAGGATGAAATAAGTTACTTTTCTTTATTTGTCTAGCTAAGCATACTCATCCATTCATATCTGTGAGTTTTGCATCCATGGGTTCAACCAACAATGGATTGAAAATGTGCAGGGTGGGGGAAGCTGTGTCTGTACTGAGCATTGCGGACATTTTTGTTGTCATTCTCTAATCAATATAGTTTTAACATCTATGCAGAATATTTATACTGTGTTAGGTCTTATAAGCCATGTAGAGACAGATTAAAGTATATAAGAGGATTTCATAGGCTATACATACAGGCTACAGCACTTTACATAAGGAACTTGAATGTCCACAGATTTTTGTATCATGGGATAGGCAAGTCCTGGAACTGAGTTGCTGTGGACACTGAGAGTGATAGCACAACTAAACACGGTGGCACTTACATATGAAATGAACATATGTAAAAGACAAAAAGATCAAAGTAGGGACTTGTGGACCTAAGGAACCTCATAATAACAAGTGCTCCAGAATTTCTTTTTATCTAAGTATTCTAAACGTGTAGCTAAGAAAGGTGCAATGCAGAAATGGCAAATGCACAGAAAAAGTGAAAGAAGTCCAACAAAAACATGTTCTTTTAAGCCGAAGGACCAAGAACAGAGGCAGATTAACAACACTGACGGTGTGTGACAGCAAGTGCTGTATTCCAGCCAAATATCATGGTCTCTTGAGGCCAGCAAATGTTGAAGGGAAACCCAACTCTGTCCTCACCAGGTTTCACGAGGTTCCCTAAATCCCTGCCACAGTGGTGTCAGAGAAGGCAGAAAAAGAAGTTGGAATTTCTATCGCCATCTGGCAGTGATGAGGCACTGCTCACTCTCCCCACTGGATTGGTGTGAGAGGACAGATCAAGAAGAATAAAGATTATCGCCACTGCCCAGTAGTCACAAGGCCACTAAGCCTCTCTTGTGATGTCAGTGGAGGCATAGTAGAGAACAGCAGTGACCCTCTCCCGCCACTCCCAACCAGGGTGGCATTAGTAAAGACCTGGTAGTTGGAACTCCCATCCACAAGCAGCAGTAATGAATCTCTTCCTCCTGATGTATCCATAGAGGCCAAGTAGAAACCTGGACTTAACCAACACCTCAGATTACTAAGGCATCATCCATCCTACTTCTAGAGCGATGTCAAAAGGCACCAGCTAAAATAGAGGGCTTAAATAAGATATGGATTCTTCTAATATCCAAAATGTAAGTGCCCCTAACAAAAATCATTCTTACCAAGAACTGGGAAAATCTCAACCCACATGATAAAGGGCAATCAACAAATGCCAATACCAATATGACATGTTAGAATTAGCTGATACTTTAAAGCAGTCATCAGGAACTGTTTCAACAAGTAATTATGAACAAATTTGAAACAAATAAAAATAGGAAATTTTGGCAAATCAATAGAAGAAATACAGAAGAGACAAATAGAAATTTCAGAAATAAAAATAACTTTTAAAAATTGTAATTCAGTGAATGACTGCAGGGTATGGTGGATACCTGTAATCCAAGCTACTTGGAGGCTGAGTCTAGAGAAGAACAAGTTCAACCCTAGCCTGGGCAATTTAGCAAGACCTTGTCTCAATATAAAAATATATAAATAAAAACAAAAGCTGAGGATGTAGCTCAGGATAAAATCCCCAGTACAAACAAAAACAAACAAGTACAAACCTCGATGGTTGGGGACAACCTAGAGGTGACACAGGAAGATGGACAGAGGAAAGAATCAGTAAACTCAAAGTTAGAACAACAGAAATTATCCAGTCTGAACAAAAGAGAGAAAGAGAGCATACGGCGGGAGTATAAAGAGTCTCAGGAATCTACAAAACAATAACAAAGATTGTAACATTTATGTTATCATTTATGTTATCTCTAGAAAAGAGAGGAGAAAATGTGGGAAATCCAAAAGCATTTGAAAAAATAATGACTAAATTTCTCCAAATTTGGCAAGTGACATAAGCCTGTTAGATTCAAGAAACTGAGCAAACTCCAAACAGAATAAACCCAAGGAAATTCACAATAAGACACATCTTAGCTACTTTTCTCATTGATGACACAAAATATCCAACACCTACAAGTTAAAGGAGGAAAGGTTCACTGTAGCTCACAGCTTGTAGAGGTTTCAGTCCATAGGCAGCTGGCTTCCAAGACAAGATGGCATGCATGGCAGAGGGGCATCAAAGAGGGAAAATAGTCCATGGCAAGTAGGCAGGAGAAAATGAAGCAGCAAGCAGAATGTCTCCCTGCTCTATCCCTTTATATCCACACAGGCTGTGAGCCTATTGACCAGTGCACCCACATCCGGGGTGGGGCATCCCTTATCCACCCTCTTAACCTCAGTATCACACTCTTAATTCACATTCATACACCTTAATCTAGCCATCTTCAAAACTCCCCATCTATGACCTCATGAGACTTTGGGGGGACATCTAGACACAAGCCATGGCACACAACATAATCATACTTCTGGAAGATAAAGAATTTATCTTCAAGGTGATGAGAGAGAAATAACACATTATGTATAGGGCAAGAACAATTTGAATAACAACTTTTAACCATGACGGTCAAAAGGAAGAAGTGGAATAACTTTCAAGGGTTGAGAAAAAGTGCTCAACTCAGAATTCTACACCAAGTAAAGATGGCTTTGAGGAATGAAGAAATCTAAATATTTTCAGATGAAAAACTAAGACAATTATTGTTAGATAGTTACCCTAAAAATGGCTTTAAAAATTCTCAAAATAGAGAGAAGAGACAAGATGGCGGACTGGTAGGTAGCAGGAGAGAGACCCTCTCTGAGAGAGACAGCTCAAATGCCAGAATAAAACACCCTGGAGAGACCCAAACAGAGACAGATGGACTCTTACAACCCAGAAAGAAACTAAAGCGCAAAAACCCGCTCGAATAAGAGGTCCTGGGGCTACTATTAGTGAAGATAAGATCAGCGAGCACGGCACCCGCCTCGAGCCGCCTGAATTCCGCCTGACCTGAACAAGCGATCCACGCCGAAGCAACTGGCTTGAGCCGCCGGAGCACAGAACTGAACAGCCCGGCTTGCAGCTCGCCGGAACTGGCACTGCACACGACCCACCCAGAGGCACCGGGAATTCCCACCACAGCCGCTCTGAAATCGGAGGTCGGGCAGTCCAGCAGTTCTCTGGGACACGGTGAGTGATGGGAATAAGACCCTCCCACGGGAAAGGGGAAACTGACTGGACGACATGTTGGATTTGGGCAGGACAGCCCTAACTCCATAAGGAAGTGGCTTCAGCTGGTTACTCCCCTCGTGGAGCAGATTGGTGGAATCTGCTTGGACTAGGCCACGCCCCTGGTGGGGACCCAGTTACTTCCCTGAGATCAGTGCACACTGACGCAGTGAAGGCCTGCAAAGGTTGACTGGCCCAGAAGGGAGGAGCTAGCGCACACTGCCCGTGGGTGAACTCTAATCTCTGATAACCTATGGAAGAGGGCTAAAGCTCCTATCCTGTGCCCTCTAGAGGAGCCTTAAACAACAAGAAAAGGGTCTGGGAATTACACTGTACACTTGTATGGAAGGAACCAAAAACATGATGAAAGGGAGAAATAAGAAAACACTCCCAGCCCCCAACCCTGAGAACATTGATCCAGGAGAGGTAAATACAAAAGAGACTGAGGGCAGCAAAAATGCAACATCAAACACAGC
>PVJX010010633.1:0-56251 GCA_004027295.1 Dolichotis patagonum
CCCTGTACCATTGTATGTTGACAGTTTAACTTTCTTTTGATTTTTACAGGAGCTCATAGGAAGAATATGCCTTTGCATCTCAGAGGAGAATTTAGAATTGAGCTTTTCAGAAATTCAGAAACTGTTAAAAGTTTAGCACCTTTTAGAAATGAACTAAATATATTTTGCATAAAGAGAAGCGTATGAGTCTCTCGAAAATCGGGAGCAGAATGTCTTCCAAAGACCATATATGTTTAGAGGTGGGGCTTTTGGAAGGTGACTGGATCATGGGGCACTATAGTGGATTTGCTGATAGGACATGGGGCCTGGTTAGAGAAAGGTCACTAAGTGTGTGACCTGGAAGGACATGTCTCCCTTCCCAGCTCTTCCCTTCTCTCTCTACTTCTTGGCCACCTGGCTGACATGAGCAGACTTTCCTTCACTCAGGACTTTCTATCATGTTTGTGCCTTGGAGCTAGAAGACTACAGACTGTAACTATAAGCCAAAATAGGCCTTTCCTCCTTTCACATGTGCATGTTGAGCATTTTGTCCCAGAAATGTACAAACAATGCCTATAAAGCAATTTATAAAAATATGATTCAACTTTTAAAAAATAGAAAAAGAATATAAGATGTAATTCATAGAGGAAGAAACATAAGTAGCCAAAAAATATATGTTAAAACATGCTTGGATCAGGTGTGTGTCCTGGCTAGTTGCACAGGTCCCAGAAATTCCAAACTTCACCCAGCCAGATTCAAGGCCCTGGTGTCATAATTTCAAGGGAGTGTCCCAGCTAGGTGTGTGTGTACCAGAGGTTCCAAATCGCACCCATCCAGGTGTAAGGCCTGGAAGCCATATTCCACGGCTGCATCCCTGTGAGCCACACAAGTGCCAGAAGATCAGAGCTCTGTCCAGTTCAGCGTCCCAGTGCAATCCATCAGAGTAATGTACAGCCAGCTACACAGGTCCCAGAAGTACTGATCCCTCCCCAGGCCAGAGTCACAGAGCCATCCATCTGGGAGCAACTAGCCTAGCCAAAGTATCCTGAAGATTTATAGCAACACCCATCCCAACAAAAGGCCCTGGTTCCATGGTTCAGGGGCACACCGCAGCTAGCTAGACAGGTACTGGAGGTTCCAAGCTCTGCATGGCCCAGCTTCCCAGCACAATCCATAGGGAGAGTGCCCAGCCAGATGCACAGGTCCCAGAGGAAAATGACAAGATGAAAGAGTAAGATGCAGTCTCAGACCTCCAGGCTACTGAGAACAAGCCCAGAATACACTGAAATGGGAGACATTGGAAATCATACAACCAAACTTTCTGAAATGATAGCAACTGAAGTAAAGAAACAACTCCATGAAGCTATAGAGGAAATCAGATAATAAATGATCTCTCATGTAAAAATAGAAATGTAAACATTATGAAAAAAATATCAAGTTTATCTAAAGAAGATGTAGACAAATACAGGAATATAAGAAAATGATGGAAACTTTCCATGAACAATGTAAGAAATAACTAGAATGCATGAAACAGATCCAAAAGGATACTCAGGAAATTAAGAATTCCATTGAAAGCTGGCAAAACTGTTGAACGAAACTAAACATAGACTTTCAGACCTTGAAGACAGGAAGGAAGCTTATGAACATGAAAGGAAAGATCTCTTAAAAATAACAAGGAAAGCAACTACTCCCCTCTTTGGTGAGCAGCTCTGAGCACGGCAGGCTTCGGCAGCCCACAGAGGGAGACCCTGGCATCTCTTGGGACCTGCGCCATGCAGGGACCTGGGGTGTCAGGAGAACAAGCAACTACTCCCCTCTTTGATGAGCAGCTATGAGCCTGCTGGTGAAGAATCAAACATCTCATGTCATCCCATCCTGTTCCTCCCCCCACCCCTGTTTAGCAAGTGGAGCCAGTGAACTGGACACCTTGTGAGAGACTGGCTATGTTATTTTGTATGAATTCTCCATATGCAAAGATATGGACAACCATTTGGAAGAAAACAAGAGACAATATGATAGATAGTGAAGATCTCTGGTTGTCTAGCTTTGAAATTTATGCTTTCTTATGTCCTGTTCTGTTCTGTTTTGTTGTGTTTAATTTTACCCCCTTTAAAATTAAAAAAAAAAAAAAACAAGGAACCAGGAAACATCAATTCAACAGCTGCAAGATGATGCAAAGAGACATAAGACTGATAAGTGTCAACAAAAAAGCAGGGGTGAACAGGAATGACATAAGACTATTTACAGAAATAACAGCAGAAAATTTTACAAGCATGGGAAAAGAATGATACACAAATAAGTGAGGCATATAGAACCCCAATAAGCCATAATCAAAATAAATCTTCACCCAGGAATATAATAAAGATCCCAGAAATCCAGCACAAGAAGAGAATATTAAAAGTTGTCAGAGAAAAGAAACAAATCACCTAAGAAGGAAAACCTATTGGAATCATGACAGACTTCTTGACACAAAAGATCAAGACATGAAGACCTTGGAGTGCAATATTTCAAGTCCTGAAAGAAAATAATATCCAACCCAGATTGATGTATCCTGCAAAACTATCTTTCAAAATCAATGGAGAAAGAAGATATTTCCATGACAAAGAACAGCAGAAGAATTCATGACCACCAAACCAGGAGTATAAAGAGTACTGAAAGATACTCAAGAAAGAGATACAGATGACTATAATTCCAAGAATAACAGCAGAAAAAAAAAACACCAAACAGGGCAAGCACTTAAACAGAGAGAAAATTAGAGAATCAACAACAGAAAGATAACATGACAAAGATAAGTCAGTACATATCAGTTATATCCATAAATGTAAATGACCTCAACTCACCAATCAAAACAAACAGACTGACAGTGTTTCTTAAGAAACAAAATACAACGAAATTCTGTACATAAGAAATACATTTAACTCAAAAGGAAATTCATAGACTAAAAGTCAAAGGATGGAAAACAATACTCCAAACAACAGGAACCCAGAAAAAAAAACAGGGATAGCTATTCTATTTGCAGACGGTGTGAACATCAAACTAAGAATGATCAAAACAGATAAAGAAAACCACTACATACTTTCAGGGGAAATTTTAAAGAGAAGAGATAACAATCATAAATATATATGCACCAAATATGGGAGCACCCAACTATGTAAGACAAATCTTAAAAGACATTAAAAGTCTGTTAAGACAACAAAATACAGTTATAATGGGAGACCTTAAGACCCCATTGTCACAAAGAGACATAAACCAAAAAATTCAGCAAAGAAAAAACAGAACCAAATCAAACTTGTGAACAAATGGACCTAATAGATGTGTAGAGAGTGTTCCACCCAACAACATCAGAATACACATTCTTCTCTGCCACACATGGATCATTCTCTAAAATGTGCCATATATTAGCCTAGAGCACATACAAAGCCCATAAGTAAATGCAAAGGAATTGCAATTATCCCATGCATATTATCTGACCACAGCACAATAAAATTGGAAATTAGTGACAAAAGGAACCACAAGAACCCCATAAACACATGAAATTTAAATAACACTCTCCTAAACAACAAATGGGTCACACAAGAAATTAAACAATATCTACAATCAAGCAAAAAGGCAAATACAACTTATCAGAATCTGTGGTACAAAATGAAATCAGTTCTCAGGGAAAATTTATAGCAGTAAATTCCAAATCAGGAAAATGGAATGCACACAGATAAACAACCTAATGCTGCACGTCAAACCTCTACAAAACAAAGAATAAGTAAAGCCCAAAGCCCAAAGAAGGGAGAAAACTATAACGATTAGAGCAGAAATCAATGCAATTGAGACTAGGAAAGTAATACAAAGAATTAATGAATTAAAGAGTTGATCCTTTGAAAGAATAAATAAAATTAATAAACCCTAGCCAATCTTATCAAAAGAGCAAAGAAAAAACTCACATCCATGCAGTGAGAAATGAAAAGGGTAAAATTACTACAGATCAGTTGAAAGTCAGAAGATTATCAATACCTATTTTGAAAATCTATACTTTCATAGAATGGAAAACACAGAAGAAATGGACAGATTCCTGGAAATCTATGAATTACCAAAACTGAAGCAAGAAGGTACAAAAGGGAGGAGACTACTAAGCAAGAAGACAAATCAGGCCTTCCCCTAAATCAGGCTCCACCATGGAGATTAGGAGGAAAATACTCAGGAAAAAAGATAAAGCATGCACTCCCATGAACCAGCTGGTGCACAGGTTGGGAAACCGGAAGAGCACCCCCCACACCCTCTAAGCAACTGGCTGATTTGGAGGACTCAGAGTGAGATGATAGCAACTGATGTAAAAGAAAAAGCTTGATGCTTATGTTGTTTGATTGACTTTGCAGGCCTGGGAGGTGGGGACGGCTGGGCATCTATTTGAAGGATGGCAATGTACAGTGTGGCAAGTGTGGGAGATTTCCTTCTGCTTTGTTTTGAAATCCAATGTTTGGTTTTCTTTGCTATTTTTTTTATTCCTGTCTCTGGCAACCTGAGCAACTACTTTGAAGATAACAATACGCAGTATAACAACCACTGTTAAATTGCTATCATCTTGTTTTGAAAACCTATATAGCTATTGTTGTATCTTTGTTGTTGCTGTTATCATTTTGCTTTTCTTGTTGTTTAAGTTTGTTTGCATCTTTATTATTTTTTCTTCTCTTTCAAATAAAAAATGTACAGTAGATGTTGTAAATTGGGAAGAAAATGTTCAAAAGAAAAGATAAACTGTGATAGGGGAAAGGAAGAATGGGTAAAAAGGAAAATATATGTATATACAAGATAGTTAAGGTAGTTATACAGCTAGCTTCTGTTTGTTCCTTGAAAAGAATGTTTTGTTCTAATATTGTTTAGACAAGTTATCATACTGATGTCCCGTACTCTGAATAACTACTACAAGACACCAATACACAATGCATCAAATATTGTAATTGTCCTACTATCCTGCTTTGAAACTTGTTTTCATTGTTTATCTATTTTTTCTCTAAAATAAAATTTAAAATAAAGAAGATACAAAAATCCTGAATATCCCAATACCAGATAGTGAAATTGAAAAATGTAATTTTAAAACTTACCAACAAAGAAAATCCCAGGTCCTGATGGATTCACTGCTGAATTCTACAAGAAATTTAGAGAAGACTTAATGCCAACACTCCTCAAACTCTTTAATGAAATTGAAAGGGAAGTAATTCTCCCTAACTCATTCCTGCAAGCAAGTATTACCCTGATACCAAAACAAGAGAAAGACCCAACCAAAAAAGAGAGCTACAGGCCAATCTTCCTAATAAACACAGATATAAAAATCTTCAATAAAATACTGGCAAACAGACTGCAGCAAATCATCAAGAAGATTACACACCACGACCAAGTGGGACTCATCCCAGGAATGCAGGGATGGTTCAACATATGCAAATTAATGAACATAATACAGGCCCTCCTTCTTGGTAAGTGGCCATGGTGCAAGCAAGCAGCAGGAACAGAACAAGTCAGCATTTCCCGAGATCCAGCCATGTTGGAACTTAGGGGGCTGAGAAAGAAAGCAACATGCCCTCTTTCCCGGTAAGTGACAGTGGCAGTACGAGCAAGCAGCAGGCAAGCCAGAAAGAGGACAAGTCAGTCTCTCCCGTGAGCCTACCGGCATGCAAGCTGAGAATCAAATGTCCCATCCCCACTGCCATCCCCTCCCCCCCACTAGCAACTGGATGGTGTTGAGGACAACCAGAGGTGATAGCAACTAAGGCACATAAAGCAACTAAATGCTTGTATTGTTGGGTTGATTATGCTGACCTGGGGCCAGAGGTCTGAGCATCTTTTGGGAGGCTGACCTTAAGCAACATGCAAATAGGGGGATTTCCTTCTATCTTCTCTTTGAAGGCAAATCTTGTTTTCACTGTTTTGCTTTGTTCTCATTAACTGTTTTCCTCTATTAAATATTCTGTTTTGATAGATTCTATAATGTTCTGTTTTTGGTTTGATTTTTCTATACTTGATTGAATGGACAACTATTGTAAGATAATGAGATTTACTATGGTACCTATCACTGTTATCCCGGTATCATGCTCCAAAGTTCTTTACCAACTTCACTGCATTGTCTCACTTGGTTTATTCTATCTTGTTTTGTTGTATTTTGCTACCTTCAAAATAATAATAATAAAATAATACACTATATTAATAGAGCCAAATACAAAAATCACATCATCATCTCAATCAATGCAAAAAAAGCTTTTGATAAAAGCTGACACTCATTCATGGTAAAAGAAAAAAAACCCAGAGAAAATCAGAATAGATAGTCTTTACCTCAAGGTGATAAAAGCCATTTATGATAAACCAGCCAACATCTTATTAAATGGACAAAAACTGAAAGTTTTCATTCTAAAATCAGGAACAAGACAAAGATGTCTACTATCACCACTCATATTCAATATAGTATGGAAACATTAACCATAGCAATTTCACAAGAGGGAGAAATAAAAGGAATAAGTATAGGAAAGGAAGAAGTTAAATTATCATTATTCACAGATGACATGATACTCTCCATAGAAAACCCCAAAAGCTCTACCAACAGACTTCTAGACTTCATAAGCAAGTTCAGCAACACTGCTAGTTACAAAATCAACACTCCAAAGTCAATAGCATTCCTATGTACAATAAACTCACTGAAAAAAGAAACCAGAGAAACCATACCCTTCACAATAACATCCAAAAAAGTGAAATATTTAAGAATCAATCTAACAAAGGAAGTAAAGGATTTATGATTTGAAAATTACAGTACTCTGAAAAAAACAAATAAAAGGGGGCATCAGAAAATGAAAACACACCCCTTGCTCATGGATAGGAAGAACCAATATCATGAAAATGGCCATACTCCTAAAACCATTATATAGATTTAATGCAATACCAATCAAAATACCATTAACATACTTCAGAGATCCAGAAAAAAACAGTCCTAAAACTTGTCTGGAACCCCAGAAGAGATCTAGAATAGCAAAGGCAATCCTGGGCAACAAAGGCAAGGCAAGAGGCATCACAATCCCTGACCTGAAATTATATTACAAACTTGCTATAAAATCAGTATGATACTGGAAAATAAACAGATCTGAAGATCAATGGAATAGAACAAAAAACACAAGCACAACTACAAACACTCTCATTCATCTTATCTTTGACAAAGGGGCCAAACATGTTCACTGGAAGAAAGATAGCCTCTTCAATAAGTGGTGCTGGAAAAATTAGCTTTCCACATGCCAAAGACTTAAACTAGACCCATGCCTATCACCATGCAGTAAACTAAATTCAAATTGGATCAAAGTTCTAAATATTAAAACAGAAACACTAAATTTACCGCAAAACAAAGGATGTAGAAATCTTGAGGATATAGGAGTAGGAAAAGACTTCATGAACAAAAACCAAACTGCACAAGAAGTACTTCAAATAATCAACCAATGGGATCTCATCTTATTAAAATTTTTTGCACATCCAAGAAGTCACTGAGTGAAAAGAAAGCCCACAGATTGGGAAAAGTTTTTTTACCAACTGTCCCTCAGAAAAGAGCTTTTATCTAGAATGTATAAAGAATTGAAAAAAATCAGTCCCCCCAAATTCAAAGACCCAATCCAAAAATGGGCATCTGAGATGAAGACACAATTCTCAGATAAAGAAACTCAGATGAAAAATAAATATATGAAAAAAAATGTTCAACATCACTCGTCATTAGAGAGATGCAAATTAAAACAACACTAAGATATCATCTCACTCCAGAAAGAATGGCTAACTTCAAGAAATCCACCAATAACAAATGCTGGAGGAGTTGTGGGGATTAAAGGAAACATTATACATTTTTGGTGGGGGTGCAGACTGGTAAAATCACTGTGGAAATCAGCATGGATATTCTTCAGAGGACTGGAATTAGAGGTTCCATTTAACCCAGCTAGCTCCCTGCTCAGTATTTTCCAAGAAGAAATGAAAACATCATACCACAGTGATATACATGCACCCATGTTTGTAGTTGCACAATTTGTAATAGCCAGATCTTGGGAACAACCCAAATGCCCATCAACTGAGGAACCAATAAAAAAGATGCGGTATTTCTATACAACAGAGTACTACTCATCTATGAAGAAGGATAAATTAGAGGCTTTTGTGGGCAAATAGATGCAACTGGAGACCATACTCATAAGTGTAATAAATCAGAGTCACATGTGTAAACAACATATTGTCTCATTGGTGTAAGAAACTGAAAGTAAATACAATCCAAAAATTTACAATAGATACAGTGAAAGGGAAAGAAACTGCTCAAAGGGAAATTACATTATTTGATCATTTTTGTATGCCTATATCTAGTAAACTGATCAACTGTTTTGAAGATAACACTATACAGCACCCATGGTTAAATTTCTATCATCTTATTTTGAAATCCTGTATCACTATTGTTTTGCTGTTGTTGTTGTTGATGATATTTGGCTTTGGTTATTATTTTTTGTTTGTTTGTTTGTTTGTTCCTTGACTTTTTGTGCTTTTTTGCCCCTTAAAATAAAAAAGACATGCTTTGCATAAAATATTCAATTCACCCACTGTAGAATTGGACAGAGAAGCTGAAGGAATCTTCATTCATATATATATATATATAATTTAAATGTATTATTACAAACTTTTGAAATTTAAAATGTTAGACCTCTAAACTATAAAAATATCTAACCATATGATTTCAAAGGTAAACATTTCTTTAACGTCTGGAATTATCTTTAGCTGTATTTACCTTTATCCACAGATGTCATTAATATGCTCCAACAACAAAAAATTGACTCACACCAATGACTAAAATTAATTCCAAGCATATCCAAAAACCAAAAGTGAAAAACAACTTTAAAATACTACATAAAAATATAGAAGAATATTGTTGTAGTTCTGGACTGGTGAAACCCAATAAAGTAAAACACAATATTAACTAAAATACAATACTCCAAGTCACATACCCAAAAAATAGTTGGCAATTTAAATATTTACAAAGTAAAACTTGCATTTAATAGAATACTTTTAAAGCCAGTGTGGTCAGGCACACCTGTAACCCCAGCACTCAGGAGACTGAGGCAGGAGGATCATGCTGAGTTCAAAGCCAGCCTGGGCTACATGGAAAATTCAAGGTCAGTCTAAACTACACAGCGAGACTCTACTGAAAAATTAATTAATTAATTAATTAAAATAAGACATTTTTAAATAAAGTTAGAATACAAATGAGAGAATAGGAACAATATTTTAATATATGTAACACAAAAATATTAATTATTAGTCTTTCCTTGCTGACCTGAAGCCACACCCTGCAAGTCTGGTCTGCAGGAAGGGCTTCAGTGATGCAAGAATCTTCATGTAGCACCAGGGGATTCACACTGGATAAAACCCCATAAAAATGTGGACAGTCACATCACACACCTGGCTCCCAGACCGCTTCAACTTCAACCACCAAAGCGCCCCTTTGTCAGGAAGTCCTACCCAGGTGCTATGGAGGGCAAAGCTGACCCAACCAGGCCAGTCCCTTAAGATGGCAGAGGGTCAGGAGGGCTTCAGCCAAAGGTTAGGGCTGCTCTCCTTCAAGTCCTGCATTTGCTCCCACTGTGGAGAAAACTTCCTGTTGTGCTTCTCCGACATCAGCTCACCTATGGCAATGAAAAGCCTTTTCTCTTTCCTGATTGTAGGACTGGCATAGGAGAAGGGGCAGGGGCAGGAACAGGCCCCAGTTCTTTCCTAAGTGGAAACCCCTTTAAAATGCCCTGAATGGAAAAAAAAAAAAAAAAAAAAAAAGCTTTGATTTCTGCTCTGAGCTGCTGCAGCATCAGAAAGTCCATGCAGACAAGAAATCCCAGAACAGTTCTGAGCTGGAAGAGTTCTGTCCTTCTGGACCTCAGGAGCCCTCTGGGGCCAGACCCTACAGCTGTTCTGATTGTGGGCCCTCCTTTCTGAATCAGCTGGCTCTCATCCAGTACCAGGAAACACACACACAAAAAAAGTCCCGCAAACCTGAGAACCCCTTTCCAGAACCAGCCACTCTGCCCACAAGCCAGGAAGGCAAGCGAGAGACCTCCAACCCTACAGAAAGCAGTAACCACAGAGAAGGGGAAAAACCCCTTCAGAAAACCACCTCAGAAAAAAGCTCTATCTATGCTATGAGTGTGGAGACAGCTTCACAGAAGTTGCAACCCTCCTCCTCCACATGAGCTGCCATCCTAGTGTGTTCCTGTGAAATGAATCTGGATATCAGGGACCCCTATTTCCTGAGAGGAACACTGGATTCCCCTAAAAATCATGTGGAGAGAGGAAGACAATCCTATCAGACTGTAGAAAATTGGATGATGAACCCTGGGAAAAAGTATTTTTTATATCAGTCATGAGAAACCCTACACAATTATTGGTGGGAAATACTTATAAGGCAATAGAGAAACATTGTGGAGTTAGAAACCCTATAAATATATAGGACAAAAAAATAAAAGCCCTTTAAGACTGTAGCAGAAAACTGCTATAAACCCTAGTGGATAAAAAGCCCTATTAATTGTAGGAAGAGGTCTCAATAAATCTCTAGGCAACCCCATAACACTGTATCAAAATCCTTGTTGATCTCCTTATCAAAATTCTAGAGGGTCAGGAAGGACAGGGAATACAACATGGCCTTGAATCAGAAGGATGACCCTCAAAAGGTGTTGTGAATGCACCTAATGTGTCTGTCCCACAGTGCCCTCCCCTGCACGAGTGTGGGAGGGAGCCCATCTCCCAGTAGTCATGGACAGTTACACTGAGGGAATCTCTCAGCTGAAGAATAGTATAGGAAAAAGTGGAACTGGAAAAGGAAGAAAACAGAGGAGGAAAGTAAGTGATGAGGAGCTTTTGAAATCACAGAGAAAAGAGATTAGGAAGAGAAAAATCCCAGCACACAGCACTGGGGTTTCCTTGGGACATGAGGTCAATCTTAAAATTGTATGTGGGTGAAGGAATAGGTCCATGGAATCTGTTATTACCAAGAACCCAAAAATAAAGAAGAAAACAAATTATGTCAAACTTTTTAAAGGCTAGAGTTTGGGACAGATTTAAAAAACAAAACTTTTTGAGTGTAAGAATATTGAGAAGCCACCACAAAAATTAGGGAGGATTTCCACTAGATTTGCTTGGAAGAAAGCAGACCAAGGTGGAGAAACTGTTCCAATGGAACTCAGTAAACTCCAGGCCAGTTTCTCCCCTTTCCAGGACCTTGTTAAACTACAAGTACAAGCAGATTGAGCTCAGGCCACCAGGGAGGACCCCTCTTTCCCCACCATAGTTGGAAACATCTACTCCAAGAAGCCTCCACAATTGGTGGGTCCTCTGCCACATTCTCAGGTCTCATGATCAATTTTTTCTTAAAATCTGTCACCAGTCTTGCTGCTGTGGCAGCCCATTTCCTCAAATTCTGTCCTCACTGAAGAGGGAAAATGACTGTTAGTCAACCTCCAAAGAATAAATTTCTTCAGAGACTCAAGGCTTGTGTGTGGTTGTCCTCCCTAGACTTCTCTGAGTGAGAGCCACTTATGAATGCTCTGTGGAGAAGGCAAGATGACAGGATACAGAGCTTGGATTAGCCACCAATCTACTTTCAACTTCAGTCTTTCCTGTGCACTGGACCACAGGTCCTTGGAGAGTCCACCTTCATCACACTGGTATCTGGAGCTCTGAGGTGGGTTGACCAGCCTGATTATGGCCTTGGGAAGGGACAGATTCTATGTTCCTCTTTCCTTAGCCAGAACCTTCAAAAGGAAGTGGAAGGATGGAAGATACTCTCCTGCCAGGCCCATCTCACACTACACACAGACACATCTTTCATAAACTCAGCCAAACCTGTTCATGTGAGGGACTATGTGATGAGACTCTTTAGTTACTCTAAAATAGCTAACAAGAAAAAGTTTAAAAGAATTACCTGCTACCAGGATCCCAGATGGAGAGGAATCCGGTCACTGCGGGGTTGGAAAGGAAGTGCTCCCTGGCTCCATGCTAGCACCAGTAACAAACTGTTTTGAAGTAGGACTGAGATGCCAGGTAAGGTGATACCTTCAGAAGCTGTGTGATGAGAGAGAGGTGACCTGAATTCCTACAAAGCTATGGAAGAGATCTCCAATTCCACTGCTATTATGATTGATGCATTGTGTCAATTTGAGCAGTTTAGAAGTTTAACTAAGAGACTCAGCAGGGAACCAGGGTTCTCACTTTGTAAATATCTTCATCCTATGCAAGAGGAGGACAAGGAGATTTTGTGAATGCTACATGAGCCCTGGAAAGAGGGATATCCTGTGTACAATTTAAGGAGAAAAAGAGGCTTCATCTGCCCTCTTTTGCTCTGGCTGCTTTTGCTGACTGCTGCCTTGAAGTGTTACCCTGGTGCCATGCCACCCTGCCTTGGAGCCAGTTGATTATGGACTGAAACTTCCACAAACTTTAAGCTAAATAAACTTTTTCTTCCTTAATTTGGGGTGCTAAGTATTTTGTCTCAGCAAGGAGATAAAAGTAACCAAGACAATTGCCTAGAAGTTCAAAAGGTAAAAACTCTTCACTCTCCATCTATCCTGACCCCAAAATGATAACTCTCTGATTTAAAATCTCTAGTGACAGAAATGTCAGCAAAGGGAGTGTCCCTGTAAAACAAGGAGATAAATCCTTCCAGTCTAAGCTGATTTGTCTCCCTCTAAAATGGCAGCAGAAACTAAAATATAGAGACAAATCCCTTGTAACACTAGAAGCAGGTTCCCTCAGATACAAGTCTGAAAACCTGCCCCCAAAAAGGTGCTAGGGATCAGCTGTTGGGGCTCTGAGGTCAGTCTGAGGGGGAAGTGGTCAGTATAGCTGAGGCCAACTGTAGCGTCTTGAGGATTAGGATGTAGCATACATGGTAGGATGCTCTCAGGTTGGGGATATGGGTGAGGGCTACAAGTCTTGACTCTGGTACTAAATAGATGTTATGGGCATAACCAATGGGGACTGGGGCTTGCTGGTGGGAAAGCAGCAAATCACACCTCTGTGTTGTAGCCTGTGCTCTCTTGCCCACCTCCCCAAACTCCTTTAGTCAGCTGCTTCCCTACCAGAACCAATTAGGAGGAACCCATCTTGGAGCTAAGCAAGGAAGAGGCAGCATTCAGGGTTTCCCTGACTAGCTCAGGCAAAGGCCAAGGGGTTACAGCACTTGCCCACCAGGATGAACTGAGGAAAGTATAATGTAATCAAAGCTGTTCATTCAACTCCACAAGAGCCCTCTCCAGTGGAGGAGCCTGACAGCCAGGGATGAGGAGTCACTGGTGAAACAGAGGGGAGGAAAGAAAATGATCTTTGTCTAGGGTAAAACTTGAAACTCCCGTGGCTATGTGGTCAGATGGAAACTTTAAAGAATCCAAAAGGCAGGGCACTTGCAACCACAATCAAGAAGCTGGGAGTTCCATGACCCCTGCCCTGAGGTGGACATCAGCCATACTCCTTCGCCCCATGTGGGAAGTCCTGCTCATCTGATCTGTCCTCGTGATGTGAAAAAGACCCACTTCTTAGTGTTGTGTGTCAACAACAGTTTTGTGTCACTGGTAATCTTGTTGATTAGTTGAAGAGAATAAAAGGAGTAAGATTTTTAAAAAATAAGTAAGTAAAACAAAATACTTTAAATAAAGATATAATACAAATGAGAGGACAGGGAAAATTTTGCAATATATGTAACACAAGAGAATTAATTATTAGTCCTTAGGTAAGAATTTAAAATCAATTGGGCCAAGGATTTAGCTCAAGTGTACAAGCACTTGCCTAGCAAATGCAAGGTCATGAGGTTGATCCCCAATACCAAAAAATAAAATAAGTGATAATTAACAAATGTCAAATATACATTAAAATGAATAAACATTATAAAATGTGAATTCAGTAAAAACAATTAAATAACCAACATATCATTTTTAAAATGTTCCACTTTGTTTGTAATTAGAATACCCCAAATTGGGTATGGCTGTGCATAGTGAGACTCTTCTCAAAAAACAAAGAAACAGCTGAGGATTTAGTTCAGCAGCATAAGCACCTGCCTTGCAAGTGCAAGGTCATGAGTTCAATCCCTGGTACAAAAAAAATAATAATAATAAAATAAATAAATAAATAAAAAGACTTTAAAAAAGCAAAGAAACAAAACAAATAATTAGAATACCCCTTAATCCATCAAAAGTGTTTAAAAATTATAATCCATTAATATTATGGAATAATACAGACTTTTTAAAAGTAAGGCCAAGCTACATATATTAACATGAAAAAATCTCCAAAAATATTTTTTGGAAAAATGTGCTGCAGAACAAGCAAATAATAATATGTTGGCATTTATGCTTAAAAGTTTTATATTCATTTTTGTTTATGTACTGATATATGTAAATGTGTGTGGGCAAATTGTAAAATAATACCTAAGCACTGTGAAGTGTGGTGTCCCATTGGAGAGAAGTGGGAATGAGGAAATAGCTTAGGAACTGAGAGAACTTTCTCAATTTACTCTGTTTACTAGGGTGTGTATTTCTGTTTGAATCTTTTGCAAAACTATATTCTTATATTTTAGAAAACAACAAATTGAGGCAATGAAGAAGTCATTTTGGCTCTATTTTCTCCTGGACCAGGCTAGCAGTACTGTCTAAATTTTAGTAATAATTTCCTGTGATAGAAATGATATGACCACTTTTAGAGGCATCAGAGAGTGTCCTCTAGTATCACTCTCAGTCTTCCTGGTACATAGTCAGGTTCCTGTTTGTTGCATCCTCAGAGTGAACACAGAAGCCAAGCCCACTGTTGACCAGGCAGACCCCTGCAGACTCTGGTACAGGAGAATCCCTTCCCCTACCTCTTATCACCCTTTGTGGCTTCACTGCACCACCACTCCCAAACCAGAGCAGATCTAACCAAGTTTTCTTCTCCCTGGAATTCTCCAGTCAGCCACTGATCCTGCACAAGAAAGTTCATGATGCTGGCATTTCAAGAAAAGAAATACTATAAAGTGAACTCAGGCAACCTCAAAAAGAATCCAGAATTTCTGTTGCTTTCAGAGACTCGTACCCAAGGGATGCAAATTTCTTTGTCACAAGATATTAGATTTCAGATTCAGAAAGTAATGCATTTACCAAAGTATGCGAGCATAGATTTACATGCAGACATTATGCAAGGCCTTTCATTTAGTGTGCTTATTTCTTTCAGACCACAGCATAGTCCCAAGGTGGGCACTATTGCTTGTTCACATCTTATCAATGAGAAAACCAGGTTTTGAAAGGTGATGTCACCAAAGATAGTTCTACATCCACGTGTTTCAGGACAGGCCAAAGTGTTTGGGGTCCATAAAAAGCATACATGTGGTCAGGGATTTAGCTCAGTAGCATAAGCGCCTGCCTGGCAAATGCGAAGTCATAAGTTAGATCCCCAATACCCCCCCCCAAAAAATGTGGCCTCCACAACAATGATGAAATTCAGGAGCATAGACTGTACTCTACCAAGAGGCCAGTGTCAAGCAGAAAGTCTTTATAATGCAAACCAGCTTGACAGATTGGATGAAGTCTAAATTTCACATTGTGTGTGTGGAGTTCAGAAGTGGAGATGAATAAGCCCCAGGTACCACTGAAATATGAAATACAGGTAACCTAGACTGGGGGTTCGGTGAAGCCTTCCTCAAAATGATATGCTCAAATTTGGACCTAGGTCTGTGCTACTCCAAGCCTCATGCCCTTTGTACTAGGCCACACTCCAAAACCCATTTCTCAGCAATAAAGAAATCTCAGGGAGAGGTTACACTCAGAAAGGTCATACAGAAAACTGATCATAATGAAAACCAGCTTAGCACACTTTAACTCAAAATTCTATTCTACAGTGGCCTAAGACATTGGGAAACAGTGTCTTCACTGGGAAATGGTGTCTTCAAAGAGACCCATTTCCTGCTTTAACCTTGACCCTGAGAAGCACAGCCTTTCTTCCCTGTAGCCCAAGTGCATCCTCACGTAGCAGGAGCTGATACTGCTTTCTATGTGGCCTCCAGAACACTAAATTCCGTGGTGCCATTACCCTTTCCCAGGCCCACTTACATCTCCCTATGCTCCTCTGTCTTTTCTGTTTGCAACTTTCTAGCCAATCCTAATAGCCACTGCTTGCAACCTCAATCCATTTATCAAGTAGTCTGATCTAATTTCTACACTCTTCATTGCTGCCTCTGGGACTGCTCCTAGAATCCACACAACTAGCAGCCCTTCCCACATCCTGGCCTCTCGCTCAGATATTGGCTGAGATTATCATATACTTCTCACTCAGTGCACATATTCGCCCAGTCAGCAAGCCTCAATAGGGCTAACCTTGACACTGGTGTCCATATGGGTTTACTCATCACTAGGTATGTTCATTACTAAACAAATGAATGATTTCTTATGCTTTGGAGTAAACCCACCTCTCCTTCCATGTCTGCTAAGCCCACGACCCATGTGGATATCAGAGCAGGGAGGAAGTAGTTGTCTGATCATGGGAAAATCTTAAGGGTCTTCACTACTCTAAGGAAGACAGAATAGCCTTCTGCACACCCCTCAACTCATGCACAAAACCGGGCTTGCCGCACAGACATAGCTGTTGGAAAGGGACATTGTACTTTGACACAATGGAAGCCAAAGCATCGGTGTTCCCATTACCTCTCCCTCCACCAGATGCAGATGCCAGGAACACAGAGCTTGGCTGCTGGCCCAGGAAGCTCCCCATCCTCTCCAGACCCTGTCTGCCCACCCTGCTGGGGCCTCCAGGAAACAAACACCTGACAAACTGGCAGTGGCCACAGTCCTCCCACATCCCCCTCCCCAGCCTAGAAAATCCCATTCAAAGCAGACAAGGCTTTTTAGCAAACAATTAGCTTGAATTTTTCATTAGCTGCTTTTTATTTTGCAGTTCCTGCCTTCATCCCTTTCATATCTCCAAGCTATGTATAGCTGGGGAGGTCCCAGCAAGTCACAGAGGAGAGCCCTGCAGATGTTTGAGCTAAGGCTCTTGTTAACCTACCTCTACAGCAAAGCCCACTGGAACCAGTTATAAATTATATGCATTACCACCACACAGCCCATGTGCAGCCTACTTCAGACAGGCATTTCTGCATATACCAGCAATGCCTGTCCTGCAGCAAAAATCCTTACTCTTCACTGTTGATGAAGATGATCATGATAAAGACAAAGAAGATGATGAAAAGAAGGTAAAGGCCTTACTCTGGTACAGTGCATTGTTTGCAGTGCTCTTTGCCATACAGACTCATTTTAACCTCCTAACATCCCTGTGAGGTCACTGTGATCCTTGACTATTATTATCAGGCACTGGTTTACAGAAGAAACAGGTTTAGAGATGAAGTGATTGCATCCAAGAACACATGATGTCAATGTCCCCATGTACTCAATTCCTTTCCCCTGGCAACCTCTATGGCCAGTTTCTTGTGTATGAACCATTGCAATCATGCATTTGGTCATGTATTTTTTTACTTCTCCTTTCAAAAAAACAGAAATGGTAACTCAGGAGAGGGAAATAATTTTTCTACTTGTTTTAGGTTTATGGTTAAGGCCCCATGGCAGCAACACCAACAAAATTAACAAGAGAAAGGCATACAAACTGTAGGTTCCACATGACTTTGGAACCTCATAAGGAGATAAAGCCTCAGATAAACAGTTAAACCAGGACAAAGAAAGAAAGAAAACACAAGTGAGTGCCTGAGGCAGGTCTGAAGATGTCTTCTGATTATAATCCAGGCTTGAATTTCAGAATGAGAAGACTAGTTATTTCCCTTTCTTCCCTGATATCTATATCTGGGAAACATTTTCAGATGAGTAGATGGGTTCAAGTACTGCTATTCTCGCCAGTTTTGATGGATCTGGTTAAGAGGAGAGGAAAGAGAACAGAGATGAAACTTCTTATCTTGTATATATGCTGACAGTGAGGGAAGAGTCCCCACACACTTGCCTTCCAAGCATCCACAGTGAGGTTTCTGGCCTTGGGTTCTTGCCCCCATCACCACTGCCTTGGCTGTTTACCTGGTATCAGAGACAGAGCTCTACCAGGTGGATTGCCTATTCCTTTATGACTAGAAGGAAGGCAGAGTATCCTGGAGAAGAGAGAAAGCCACCTCTTCAACGCTGCTCCAACCTTGAAGAGAGGATCTGCATAGCTATGGACATTTATGGGAACTTGCTCAGCATATATGCTGAATAGTTCATAAGCTCAAGAAACCAACACCCTTACATGCAACACAACCCTCAATGAATGACGTTGAAAAGCAAATAGGTAAATGCTCTCTCAGGCTGATGCTCACTGAACCACTATGAATTGAATTCTGAGTTCTCCCCAGACAATTCTCTGCAACAGATCTTCAATATTTACTCTAATATTAGTGATTCTTTCTTCCCTCACTTTTTCTGGGTCTGCTCAGATGTACCTCCTACTATAATACACCCCTGAGTTATCTTAGTACCCCTGCACCTTTGCTATTCCCTTGGTTCCTGTCTTCAGAATGGTGTCAATTTCTATCTACAGTCCACAGAGGCATAATAATAGCAATTAGGAGGAACAGAGTCACCACTCTTAACACAGACTGAATTTTGTGTTTTCCAGGCTCTACTTCCTAGTCTTTCAACTACCTTTTGCAGTAGGTATTACTAGTCCGATATTTTAGAAGCACATGCCATGGTTGCAAAGACTAGAACACCAGTTACATAAGAGACAAACCAGCCGAACTAGAAATCAGACCATGATAGGTCAGGCAGTTAACTATGTTATGTAGGTGGGAGTGTCTGTTCCCTTTGAGTGATAGAAGGTCCCCCAGGTAAGTTTGGGGATGTACACAGCCCTGAGACTGTAGCCCCAGCACTTCCTAACAGAGGGACAACTAAAATAAATTCTGAAGGTAGGAGAGAGACTAGAAGTACAAAAATAGACAAGAAGAGCATGTGGAGCAGGTTGAGGGGTTGAGAAATGAGGCTGAAGAGGTTGGGAACCAAGCCATGCCTTGCATATTGGCATAAGGAAAGTGAATTCTTCTCTGAGGGTAATCTGGAGCTTGGGAAGGCTCTGAAATACTGGAGTGTCAAGTCAAGTTTTTATTTTAGAATGATGCTGTGGGCTGTATATGGTCACAGACTTGCTGGGCCATTGTCCAGGATGCAGATAAACAAGGGCTGAACCAAGACAGGTAATGTAGACAGGATAGGGCAAGAAGGAAATGTGCTGAGAGATGTAGGAAGAGAAGGTGTCAAGGCAAATTTCAGGGATGGCTTCAGGCAGTCTGTACCTCTGCCACCCCTGCTCAGGACCAGCCACCTCAAGAAGCCAGTTTACAGAGGGCATGGCCCAGCCTCCACATGCTCACCAAGGACTACAGGCCTGGCCTGGTCAAAAGCTCCAGACAAGCCTGCTGCTCCTGAGCTGGGGGCTGGGTTCTTCTTCTGCCAGAGGCCTGGTGGAGCCTCTGAGAAAGAAGAGGCTTCCTCAAACCCTATCCTAGGAGTCCCAGATGGGCCATCTTGGCCCCTGAAACCTGTGAAATATTTACAGCCAGCCAAGCAGGGGAAATGAAGGGGAGGTGAGCCATGAATTATTGACAGCTTCACTTTCATCTTGGCTCAGGCTGCTGGGCCAAGCAGAAAAGCCCAAGGGAAACTCAATGCAATCTATGGGCATTACATAGAGTTCTTGAGGAAGCTGAGGGGAAAGGATCCTGACTGTCAGGAGGACCAGAGATGGCCCGAGCAGTGCATCTCCTGTCCTGACCGCTTAGGGTGCCCATATTTATTGAGGGGGTATAAGCAGTCATAGATAATGACCAGCACCTCAGGGACTTTTTCCCTAGGCTCACCTAAGCTACCTAGGGAGATGGCCTACTGCAGTTTCATCAAATTCCCACAAACCATCCAACAGATGTCATTGAAGAGGCCAGCTGCCACATCTGACAGGATTCAGGACATTGTCTCCTGTCCTACAAGATACCAAATCTAGTACCTGATCCCTGGGCTAGCTCTGGAGGACATGCCTTGTACTCACACACTGTCCCTCCTGAGCTACTGCAGAGGGCACTGAGCCTTCCACATAGTACCCTCACCTAACACACATCCAGGAAAAACACTTTCAGGAAAGTTGCTGCTCCTCAAAACTGAGGTACACTAGCTCTTGTTTACTGAGGAAGAGGTGGGCAATGCTGTAGAGGAGGGACCCCTGAATTTGAATCACAGGACCACCAGCCACTCATGATCTGGGGCCTCAGTTTCCTTGTCTGGAAAATGGCTGTAAGTAAAGTATTTCCACAGCTCATGCTGTGGGCCTCAAGGCATCTCCAGGGGAGCACCTGAGAATGGACTCTACAGGCAAACTTACTGTTCTCACAAGTCCAGTCCTCCTCCAGGTCAGCTGCAGTCCATGCCTCAACCTTCTCAGACATGAAAGCCAAGGTGGAAGGCCACCTATGTGGTCTCTGTGACCCAGCCTCAAGACCAGAGACTTTTTATATTTTTACAGTTGTCTTCCCAGGACATATGGTGTTGGAGATGCATCTTCCTCTCCCTGCCTGTCTGCCTCCCTGTCTTCTGAACTCCCCAGGTTGGTCCTGAGGTGAGGGAAGGAACCAAGACAAGAATGGGGGTGGAAGGAATCTAGAGCCCATACCTTGTCCAGACAGGACCTGAGTTCCCACCCTTCTTGGTCACCACAGCAGGAGCTCCTCCCAGCCCACAGTCTTTTGATCCTCTGCTGGGAAGCTCCAGCAACCCTGAGCAATAGACAGAGGAGAGAATTTTCCCAGGAGCCCGCCTCCTCCAGCACTGTGGTCTGACCTCCCAGTGCAGGAGGGAGCAAGACCCACAGGCAGATGGTGTTGTTACTTCTCACTTGTCACTTCCCTTCCCAAGCTCATGGTGCTCTGTGAAATTTCAGGATTAGCAATGCCAGTATATTCCAGAAAAGAGGGAAAATAGTGAAAAGAAGACACAGGCTTTGTCGGGTACGTATGGGGAAGCAGGGCAGAGGACAAATATAAGGAATCCCTTTGAGCTGGGCATGGTGGAAAAGGCTTGTAATCCCAGATCTCCCAGAGACTGAGTCATGAGGATCACAAGTTTGAGCTCAGCCTGGGAAATTTTGTGACTTACCAAGACCTGTATTAAAATTTAAAAATTTTAAAAGGGCTGGGGATGTAGCTCAGTGCAGATAGTAAATTCAATTTTCAGTACCACAAAAAAACAAGTTCCCTTTGGCTAAGCACATTATTCCTCAGAGGGCACTACTTGCCTTTGGAGTGGAATAATTTCTTGTGCAAGACTGCTCTTCATTGCAAAACTCCAAAGCATTCAGCATCTCTGTCGTGGACCATGAGTCCCTTATGCAGTACTACCCCTTACATACACACACACAGAGAGAGAGAGAACTGTTACAATGAAACCCTGGATTTTTTTCAAACTATATCCCATTTCCAGTAGTCTTTAAGGGTGCTATGCACTTCATTCTGTGCACTTGTGTGGGCTTCCAAGAGCAAGAACTGAGCCTATCTCTTCTTTTTTGATTCATTCTTACTGCCTGTGGCACTTAATACTCATCTCAGCAAGCCAGTTGCACAGAGTCCCCCTACCTACCAACTTGACAAGCAAACCAAACCCTCCTACCCACCTGTCTCAACCAAGTGACTGTTGACAAACTGCATCTGTCTATCAACCAGGTTTTAACTGACCAAGCACCTGCTTATCTGACCAATGAAAAAGTTAGACTTCTCGGGAACAGGGACTCCCTGACACCCGACACAGGTCTGCACCAACCGTGTTCTCTTAGGGACACTCTGAAAGGGTGATTCTGCGTGACCTTGATTTGTTTCCTTGGGGAATTTTCCAAGCAGCCATAATTAACATTTTAGAGCTTTCAGAAGATGGAAAAAAGATGGCAGACAGGTAGGTAGCAGGATACGGAGCCTCTCTGAGAGAGAGCTCAAATGCCAGAATAGAACACCCTGGAGAGACTCAAACAGAGGGAGATGGATTCTCTCAAACCAGGAAGAAACTGAAGTGAAAGAAACTACTTGAATATGGGGTCCCGGGGCTACCATTAGAGAAGCTAAGACTGGCAAGCACAGCGCTCTCGCCTAGCCACCTGAATTCGTGCCTGAGATCGACCTGAGTGACTGAACCCGCACCGATGTGACTGGCTTGAGCAGCCCCAAGTGTGGAGCTGAACAGCCCTGCTCACGACTTGCCTGGAACCTGCCCTGCACATGACCCACCCAGAGGCACAGTGAATTCATGCCGCAGCCGCGCTGAGGTCAGAGGTCGGGGAGCCCAGCAGTTCTCAGGGACCAGCATCAACACACAGTGAGTGATAGGAATAAGACCCTCCCATGGGAAAGGGGCAGCCAGCTGGATGACATGTTGGAATTGGGCAGGATGGCCCTAACTCTGTAAGGAAGTGGCTTCAGTTGGTTGCTCCCCTTGTGGAGTAGATTGGTGGGATCTTCTTGGACTGGGCTGTGTCCCTGGATAGGACCCAGTGGGTTGTCACAAATCAATTCCCTGAGCGTGGTACACACTGACACAGTGAAGGCCCACAAAGGTTGATGGGCCTGGAGGGGAGAAGCCAGCGTACACTGCCCTCGCTTGCACTTCAGTCTCTGATAGCAGACTGCAGAGAGCAGAAGCCCCTAGGCTGCATGCTCTAGAAGAACCCTAACCAACAAGAAAAGGGGCTGGGAATTACACTATACACTTGTATGGAAGGAACCAAAAACATGATGAGAGAAATAAGAAAAAGCCCCCAGCCCCCAACCATGAGAATATTGATCCAGGAGAGGTAAATACAAAAGAAATTGAGGGCAACAAACATGCAACATCAAACACAGTGTCAGCAAACATAAAGAGATATCTTCCAGACCTCATAAATGAGATCAAAACTGAAATATTAATTCAAGTTAAACAAGAGATAAGTAGATTAATAAAAGAAAGGCTGGGAACCTCTCAAGAAGACACAGACAGAAGAATGGAGGAACACAAAAGGAGAGAAACCTTCAATGAAGAATATAAAGAGGAGTTTCCAAAGATGGCGGACCAGTAGGTAGCAGGAGAGAGATGCTCTCTGAGAGAGACAGACAGATAGTGAATATCTCCAATTGTCTAGTTTTGGAATTTATGTCCCTTACATTGCTTTCTTGTGATCCACTTTGTTCTGTTTTGTTGTGTTTAATTTTACCCTTTTGATATAATTGAATATATATTTGAGTGGGTAAGATGGATGACCATATTGCTGGTTTTTTTGTCAGATCGTGGAACAGAGCTGTTAACAGACTCACTGTTTGAATGTCTACTTTACATGCTTTAACTTTATAATTTGAACAACTATTTCCAAGAAGTCAGTATGTAATTTGTCAAGTAATAATCTCTTAGGTTTTTTGTTGTTGTTCTTTTCCTTTTTTCCTTGGAATTCTGTATTGTTGCTACCCTTTATTCTGTTTTGTTTTGTTTTTTTCTTTCTTCTCTTTAAATAAAAAAATTCAAAAAAAAGAATATAAATAAAATCTAGAATTCATGAAGCAAATTCAAAGAGATTACCAGGAAACTAAAGATGCCATAGAAAGTTGGAAAAACTGCTTGAAAGAAACTAAAGATAGACTATCAAAAACTGAACACAAGCTTGCAATGTGTGATCATGAAAGGGAAGATCTCTTAAAAATAACAAGGGAGCAGGCAGCAACAATACAAAGGCTAGAGGACAACAAGAGGATCTATAACTTAAGAATAAAGCATGTGAATGAAGAAGCAGGAGTCAAAACAGAAAAATTGCAAAGGCTACTTGCAGAAATTATTAAGGAAAATGTCCCAAACATAGAAACAGGAAATGATATGCAGATGTATGAAGCACACATAACTCCAGCCACCTATAACCAAAACAGAGCTATACCCAGACACATAATAATCAAGATCCCAGAAACTCAATATAAGAACAGAGTATTAAAAGCCATCAGAGAAAAGAAACAGATCACCTATAAAGGAAAACCCATCAAAATCACAGCTGACTTCTCAGCACAGACCATCAGGTCAAGAAGAGCTTGGAGTGAAGTAATTCAAGCCCTAAAGGAGAACAACCTCCAGCCCAGATTGATGTATCCTGCAAAACTCTCTCTAGAAATTGATGGAGAAGCAAGATGCTTCCATGACAAAGAGGAACTGGGAGAATAGCTGACCACCAATCCAACCCAACAAAAAATACTGAAGGACATTTTAGAGAGAGAGAAAAAGAATATGAGCATTTCAGGAACAGTGGCAGAGACCTCAGTGAACGGGGCAGACAGTGGAGTGGAACAGAAAAATAGACAACCAATGGCAGAAAATAGAATAGCAGAAATGAGGCATAGAAGATTGGCTGTAATCTCTAGTATAGATGGCCTTGAAATACTAACAGAGAGAAACACAGGCAGAGTAGATCAGGAGGTAGGGTCCATTGAGATGCTCTATACAGGTAGGCAGTGGGACCCAAAATAAGCAGTGCACCCTATGGGAGTGAAAGGGGAGGAATTGTCTAAAAAAGGAAGGCAGAGGATATTGTTAATGGGGTAACAAGATTTAAAATCTACATTATTCTCATCACTCTGCTTGCATGGATTACAAGCTGTTCCAGTTTGTCTACTTACACTAGACTTGAGGACATGGTCAGCTATCCCAAAAATAAGAGGACATATTATGGTAATCATCCTTAATTTCCTATCAACTTAATCTGAAGCCCTGTATAACTTATACTGTCTTATTATGACTGATCTTATTTGAATCTGGTTTGTTAGATTGCTATTTTGTATTGACAGATTTTATTCAACTCTGTTATGATTGATAGCATCAAGTCTAAGAGTATAGGCAACTACACTGAAGATGACAAGATTCACTAAGATATGCACTCTGGTTTGATTATTGCCTGCTTTTGAAGTCTTATAATGTCTCCAATGCTTCGTTTTGATTAATGTTGTTATATACTACTGAGACATCATGGTAACCATTGTAGATCACCTTGTATTGTGGTTTTATATGACTTTTTGCTTCATGCTTTTCTAGGAATTGTTTTGTTTTGTCTTGCTTTGCTTTGTTTTTCCCTCTAATACAGAAAGGATAGATATACATGTAGAGACTCATGCATGTGTAGAGCTTATAAACAGTTTACGAGAGCCAACTACATAACACGTTGAAATGAACAACTACTTTAAAGAAAAAGAGACACTACAGGACCCAGTGCTGATTCCATAATGTCATGATGTAAAATCTAGCAATACTATTATTCTTCGTTCAAAGTGAGTTTAGCTTGTCTTGTTTTGTTTAAGTTCAACACACATGAAGGTATGGACAGCTATTTTGAAGAGAATGAGAGACACTATGACAGCCATTCTTGGCTTCCCTATTGTCTGGTCTTGAAGACCTGAAATACCTTCCTCGTCCTGTTCAGATCAGTTCCATACTATGTTGTTTCATGTGTATTTCCTGTATGTGACAATATGGACAACCATTTGGAAGATAACAAGACTCAATATGATAGAGAGTAAATATCTCTGATTGTCAAGCTTTCAAATATATGTCTCTTACATTGCTTTCTTGTGATCAGCTTTGTTCTGTTTTGTTGTGCTTAATTTTACCCTTTTGATATAATTGCATGTATGTTTGAGTGTGCAAGATGGATGACCATATTGCTGTTTTTGTCAGATGTGGAGCAGAACTGTTAACAGTCTCACTGTTTGAATGTCTACTTTGCATGTTTTAATTTTGTAATTTGAACAACTATTTCCAAGATGTCAGTATGTAATTTGTCAAGTAATGATTTCTTAGTGTTTTTCTTTTTTGTTGTGCTTTTCCTTTTTTCCTTGGAATTCTGTATTGCTGCTACCCTTTATTTTGTTTTGTTTGGTTTGGGTTTTTTCTCTTTAAATCAAATTAAAAACAATAAAAAACACATTTTAGAACTTTCAATCATTCAAACAGCCCACTGTGTCACACCTGCCATTGGTAGCCAACCTATGTAACAGGGACCATTGCTTCTCGCTTCATATCCCCAGGCTTTCTCCAGTAAAGCCCACTTACCAACAGTCATTTCTCCCCAACTCAGCACCCCAACAAATATCCATTCTGCCTGCCTTTATCTTGACCGCAGAGATATGTCAGAATGAGTAATGGCTCCCAGCGCTGTCCTTGTGGGCAAGCTCAGTGCAGGTGGGGACATGCAGGAGCAGCACTTTTCTAGCTCACTTGGGCACAGAAAGACTAGATGGGATTTCCACAGATATCCCCTACCCAGTTCACACATAGTTGGCTTGGCCTCTGTGAAGTTTTAAAGCCCTCTCTTCTCCACCTACCCCTTGCCCAGACTCTTGCAAATCTGAGCCTTCTTCCATACAGGGAACACCAATCTATCCATCCATTTCTGTGGGGATTTATTCATTTTCCTATATATATGTCTAACCCATGATCCATCCACCCACATATTTATTCATTCACACAATATTCAGCATTTATCATGCAACAGTAGAACCACACTTGGCCACTGTGAGTGAATCTTGCCCAACTAGTTCCTCAGTTAAAAAGATTTTTTAACAACTACAGATTTCTTTCAAACTATATACCCATAAACCTAGTTCTATTCATTTATTAAGCACCTACTATAGAGAGAGCTGTATTAGATACCATAGGTAAAATATAAAGGTTATGGTACCTACTTATCAAGAGCATTCAGATTTCTAAGGAGACAAACAAGTAATCCACTGAAGCAAAGTGTGGTCCACTGTAGGATAATGATTAGCACAGTGTACCAAAGAACAAAGTAACAGGTACCTACCTGGAGCTCACTACATGCCTGGCACTGTTCTGGGCACTATATGTACATTAACTGGTTCAACTAGAAAAGGAGTACCTAAACCAGGGGGAGAAGGATGGATTATATCTGAGTTGGACCCAGAAGATTAAACAGAATCAAGTCAAAACTTCAGATAGATGGAAAAGTCTGCAAAGGAAAAGTGGTCATGGTGATGTCAGGAGAAAAAATAAATGAGGGAAATTCAAGCTGAGAATGAGGGCAGAGGTCACATTCATTCTTTCCCCCTAAGTATTCATGTACTGCTGTGCAAGACAAAGAGAGCTCCAATCTCAGGAGTTTATAGTTTAGTCTTAGTGGCAAAGACTACTGAGCATGGTTTGAAGAAGCCTCTGGATGATTCTAAAAACCACCCCATCCAGGCTAAGGATTATGGTACTAAATGGTCTCAAAACTCATTTCTACATCTAATGTCTTATAATAGGGCCAACCACCCTGCCCTAGAAGAACCTAAGAGACTGGTATGGGTGTTGGAGCCTGGCCAGGGTCATCAGACCCTGCTAGGGGACATTTATGGTCACACGTGCATCACCCAGAGGTCCCCTTCTGCACAGAGGCCCTCAGTCCCACAGCAGTTCTCTACAGGTCTTGCTGCCTCCTACATTGGGAGGTCAGACTACAGTACCAGAGGAGGTAGGCTCCTGGGAGAATTCACACTTCCATCACTGCTTAGGGACCCTGAGTCCCTCTCTGGGCACTGCCTTCTCTGGAAAGAAGCAGCACTCCCTAAGTCTACAGCACATCCAAAGACTGATCAATAGGATCCTTTAGAAGAACCCTCCCAGCTCCAAGTACTACGTGGATCACATAAGACCCATGCTGCAAATGCAGCACAGTACAACCTCCCCTCTGTCTTTCCCTGAGGAGTGATAATGCCAAAGCTTTCCCCAAATAACCTCCACACAAATTTCTGTCTCAGACCATTTTCCCTGGAAACTGATCAATGGCACTGGACCATGTGAAACTCAGCCCTAGAGCTCCCCCAGCCCACAATTTACTCTCCTCCTATCTCAATTCTTGTTCTGACCTGACAGCAGCAGAGGACACCTCTCGCTTTCGGTATGGATTAGTCATGTTTGCAGCATCTCTGCATCCTAGGAACCATGACCAAATCTCTCCTACCTTCAACTGATTATAACTTTGGTTGCCCTGGCCTCAATCTCCATTACCACCAACACCATGAGCCATTCCCCCTTCCTCTGCATCTCTTTTGTTCATAATCTTCTTCCTGCTCCAGGAAATCTTCTTAGACTACCTTCTTCTAAATTTAAAGAATCAGGTAAACTTCCAGCTGTTGTTAGTTTGGACATTTTTGTGTTTGTTAATGTATATTTAAGCCATGCTTGTGTGTTTCTAAAAGTCTATGTTTGTATTATTTCTCTACCCTCAGGAATGCATGTTTTGCTTCTGTAATAAAAGAGCTGGGGTGCAAATCGCCACAGTCAAGATCCTCTTTCATTTGTGTTTCTTTCACCCTTCTTGGTGGCACTTTGGTGGAAAATCTAGTGACAGCTCAATAACTCAACAGGAACTCTAGCAACCTACTTCCAGCCCTTTATTCCTATCAAAGACCTGCATGCATAGTCTTTCTATAACCTCTGGGGAGCAGCCAGGAGAGCTATCATCAATTCCATTTTATACACAAGAATCCTGAGATCAGAGAGGTAAATGCTCTCCCAAGGACATCCAGCCAGCAGATGGCAGAGAGGAGCAGACCTCTGTACTCCTAGCCCATGACTCCTCCTGTCACACCCTGCAAGGGTGTTGCTGAGACTGATGATGCATGGAGCTCAGGACTCCAGTCTGCAGACAGCAGCCTACTCCTGGTAAGCAAAGTGACTGGCAACCACACAAAGGGCTGAGTAATTACTGGCAGGCATTTACGGGGGCACCCTCTCTGCCATTTTCTTCCCAGATGGCCATGTACAAAGAACCTTTTCAGTAGACATAGTCTCTAGGGAGGCCTGGCAGCCACAGCCACAGAAATGATCTGCAGAGTCCTCTAAGGACACAGCCAGAGCCAGGCCCATCTGCAGAATGCAGAAGTGTGACCAAACACACAGATTAATTGCCTCACTCAGCAAAGGCTTGGGTGCCGACTGACCTTGTCCAAGCCCCATTGGGGACACCTTGGGACACCAAGTGCTCACAGAATCCCAAGGAAATGAGCCTCACTGAGCTATAAAGAGAAGCAAGACAGTGCTTCAGTTCAGCCATTCTCTGACATGAGGCCTCAGAGTTGTCAAGTTTGAAGGGGTGGGGGGACCTCTGCATACCCAGGGAGCCCATCCCAGCCCTGAACTTGACTGAAGGAGCTCACCTTGCCTTTGAGGACTTCCTCTGTAACTGGAGGAACATGAGGACTACTAACAGTTACTCAGAACTCTCACCCCGCTCCTGGCTCTGTCCCAAGCACTGTACCTGTGTAATAACTCATTAGGCCTCAGAGCAGCCACATAAATCAGGTACCACCATCACTGAGCTAAGAGAGGAAACCAAGAGATAGGGAGGTGGGGTAACTTTCCAAGGTGTCCAGCAAGAAAGGGAAGAAGAGGGCTCAAATGCAGGCAATCAAGTGGCCAGTCTGCTGTTTATTCTCCTGCCACCTGGCCTCCTAGTGTTCTAAGGTAGGCCAGCCCTACCTACATGCAATCCCTGAGCCGCTCTCCCTACCCTTCACAAACTGGTTTTGCCAATAGGATTTGGGGGAAGTGGAGCCAGCATGCTGGTTGGTGACCTCTGGTGCTGGCTGGGCCCCTGCTGCAGACAATGTCTATGACTAAACTGGAAAGAAGAATCAGTCTGCACAAAGCAGCCTTCAGGGCCAGCGGCACCAACCACCCTCACCCTTTCCACTCCACAGTGGCTGCCCAGTGGCATCCAGCCTCTGGGTATTTGATAAGAAATAGGGCTTGCTCAGGAATCTGGCTTTAGGAGAATTGCAGAAGAATGACAGTTCATGCAGGACAAATGACAGCTGCCCAACAGCTTCACAGGCCTGCTTGTGGCCCATTTCTACCCACACAGTGACCTCTGCTGGCCTAGCTGGCCCTGTGCAGCTGGGAAGGCACCTCCCAGTCACAGACAGCCATACAGGAGCCAGACAGCCTCCCAGAAGACATCTGCACTCAAAGGACAGGAAAAGTACCCAGCAGCCTCTTCAGCCTGGTCCACCAGGCTCTTCCTTGCAGCGCAGCAGAAAGGTAGCACTGAGGAAGAGACTAAGAGACTGGTTGACCAAACACACAGGCCAAGTTTTGACTGCCCTGCACTGTGGCAGGCTCTGTGAGCCTTGGTTTACCATCTCTGCAATGGGCATGATGATCCAAAGTCCAAAGTTGTTGACTGGTTTAACCACTTCACAGTTCGGCCCAGCATTGGGCAGCGTGGTTATGCACTGACTACCCTAAGCATCACTTGGGCAAGTGTCACTTCAACCAGTCGATTCTTGTAATGAACAAATTTGATAAAATGGTCACTTTTATATTTCCTGTTATAAAATTAATGAAAACTACACAATTTTTAGTCCTCCTATGTTAAATAATTGGACCGGTAAGTGATTAAGGTGTTGACATTAAGGTCATGGATGCAATACAGGCATACCTCCCAACACAGGTAGACAGGACCACCCATGTTTGACTGCTGACCAAGGCACCCAAGGCTCCACCCTGCTGCTCCTTTATGTCCTTTCCCCTGTCCATCTGTGTGCCCAAAAGAGGTGTCCTCAGGAAGGCTATCCAAGGCAGACCTTCCCTATGCAAGGGTCAACCTGCTTTCTGTGTGAAGGAGGGCAACTTAAGTCCCTTGTCTGCGCTTTACTTTTAACATTAGAAAGGATGGTTTGTGCTTCCCAGATACCAGCCCATCTGCAGCTAAAACATCTTGCTGAGCTCTTAAATCGGGGGTCCTAGCCCCAGGGATTCCTCTTTAGATGTTTACTGTGGAGCCTGGGAATTTGCATTTTGACTTACTTTACAATTTAAATTGGATTTAAGGTGGACTTATTCACTAGATAAATGCTCCCAAAATCTTTTATTCCAAGACTCAATAATTTTAGACCTCTGAAAGAAAAATCCTGGATAGGTCCTGATCTAGGGTCTCCAGGCTGGAGCAGGCTGCTTTCCCAGAGAACAGCTTGAAGAATTTCTCCTGTCTCCATTTCTACTTGGTAGACACATCCAGTTGCCTTCCTAAAACTCATTCCCTTTGTTACTGTTAGTGTAGGAACCTCAGTTCGTCAAATTATTCCTTAATCAGAGAAACTGACATTAATTCTGACTCATCTCAGTTGTAGAAATCTCATTTCCTTGTCAGAGATTTATTCAAGAACCATCATGTGGATAGATTTTGACCAAGAAAATGTGAAGGGAAGCTTTGGGGCTGCAGGTTTGGAAAAAGTTACTTTAAAAGAGAAACAGAAACAGATGTGACATGTGGAACTCCAGCAGCCATCTCCTGACTGTGGGGGGATAGACTGAGGACAAAACTCCTAAGCCAAGTAAAAAGGCAGAAAGAACTTGGTTCTTTCATTATCTTGTGAAACTACTAAATCAGTCAATCTTGGAGCCACTTTCCATCCAGGGATTGGGTTTTCTGTTGCCACAGAAAAAAATCTTCACTGGCATACTCAGGTTCTTCAAAAACCTTTGTACTATAAGTTGTGGGCTGGTTTCCTGAAATAGGAGTCATCCACCCTTCATTCAACCCATCATACTGTCAAGACCTGGCCATTTTATCTCCTAAATAAGTCTCGAATTCATCTGCCTAGACATCAGTGACCTGCCCCTTCAAAGCCCTGAGAAGGTATGGTTTACCAATGGAAGTAGCTTTGTCAATCATCTATAAAACACAGTCAGGAAATACTACAACTCCTAGAGGCAGCCCATTCTCCCAGGCAGGTCCCAGTCATGTACTATAAAGAGGATACATAACTGAAGTCTCCTTGGGAAATCAAACGGTTGATAAAAAAAAAAAAAAAAAACAGAAGGGCAGCCCTACATTCCCTCAAGAGTCTAGCCTTATTGTCAGGTCCTGAGGAAACATTCTGGTCCTTCTTCAAGGGACACAGTGACAAGCTATAAAGATCCTACTTAGGAAGTAGTCTTCAACTTGTTGAAAAGGTAGAGAAAAGCTAAGTATGGCAGCATACACCTGTAATCCCAGTATGTGTGAGGCAGGAGGATCATTGCAATTTCAAAAACAGCCTGATCTCTGGCCAGCCTGAACTGCATAGCAAGACCCTGTTTCAAAAAGACAAAATAATAGTAATAGTAGTTAATAATAGTAGTAGTATCAATAATAATAATAAATCGAAAGATAGAGAGAGCCAACAAGACCCAAAAGCAAGCTTTGGTAAAACTCTGCCAAGAGATGTCTGAATCTTGGCTCTGATTGCTGCCAATAGTACTCATGAGAGCTTGTAGCATACCCAAATCTGGGTTTAGTTTGAGTCCATTTGAGATGTTATATGTGAAGCTATTTCTATTCCCTGACATGATAGTAAACCCAGTGGCCACAAGGCTCTTACATGAATTGGGGTCAAGTATAACAGCCTATCCAAATGTGTAGTAACAGAGTCCTGCCAGCTCCTAGCCCAGGATGACCGTCTACTATTGGTCAAGTGCTTGTAAAGACTTAAAGAGAGGGGACACTTGCTGACCAGTTAAAGTCAAAATGCAAGGGCCCCTTCTCAGTAATCCTTGCCATACCCACGGAAGTAAAGGTGGCAGAGAATGATAATTGGGTTCATCTTTCTAGAATAAAACCATTCGTATCTGAGCTATCTGAAAAACAAGATCACCTGAAAGGAGAAAGCTGTTTCTATGAGCCTCTGAAAGATTTGCGATTTCTCTTCAAAAAGCAAGATTTCTTAGTGCCACTACAGGAGGTATGAAATCTAACCTGATCCTCATATTTGTGCTAAGAGTGAAACTCTATGGTCACTAACTCTTTTCTCATTGTTTTCTGACTTAGTTTTCTTTCTTCAGCCCAGCGGGTGAGCTACAGAACCCTAAGGTAGCCAGAGAGCACAAAATCCCCAGTAGGTCGGGTCTACAGCCCCTTCCAGCTCACAGAAGTTTTGGAAGACAGAGACCTCCACTCCACAGCAAGAATTAAGTGGATTTGTGTCTTTTAGGGGAAAATGAGATAGGAGATTAGGGTGTGGCAAATATGGATGGTGAAGTAGGCATGATCTGTTCATTACAAGATCCCAGGAGACATGCAGAACAGTTCCCAATGCCTTGCACATGGACTCCTCACAAGAATTTGAGCAGGTTTACAATAGGATGGCCTAGACCTGACATCAGCCTGAGGCATGGTTCTCATGGATTTCCTCAAGATTTGGACAATATAAAAGGATGTAGATGCCAAGAAAAGCTTGTTATGGTGGTTTTCCTCACCTTGCTTCCTCCAGGCTATACCTCTATTTTGTTTTTCTTTTTCTTTTACTCAGACCAAACTTTCTCTGCAGAGCCACTTTCTCTCCTACTCTTCACTTTTACTTCTTCAAATAAACCTTGCCATTGCTAAAAAAAAATTCATCTGTTTTTCTACTTCTCCACTACCACCATCACAATGGGACCCACTGCATTTATCTCTTACCTGATCTCCACATTCACCTTTCCCTCCTCCCAACCACTGTCTACCCCACAAAGTGGTGATCATTTCATTACTGTTCCAACACTTGCATGGCTTCCAGTTGCTTCTAGAGGAAAATCTATATGATTTCCATGACTTAAAAGTCCCTACACCATCTGCCTTTTCCTCCTTCTTCAGCCCCCCACCATGTGTTATCTCCCCTTGCTCTGCCTTCTAGCCATGCTGGCCTCCTTAGCATAAACCCAGCTCCCAAGCTTGTGGGAGGCACCTCTGCCTAGAATTCTCCTCTCTACCCTAGTCTCCTTCATAAGCTTTCCCATCTCTCATATACATGGCTACTTCAGGAAAGGAACACCCACAGCAGTACCCTTGTTCTCCCTCAACCTCCTGAGCTCTGCCCTCAAAACACCCATCAAAGTCTGCAATTATCCAACAGTAAGATTATTTGTCCTCCTGGCTAGAGTGTAATTTTCATAAGATGAAGGACTTTTCTTACTTAGTATTTAACTCTCACACCTTACTCAATGCCTGGTGTTTAGTCTACCATGTTCAAGGGAACCAACTCTCCCTGACCCAAGTGAAGACTCCAACCTCAGAGCTTTAGGCAGAGCCTGCTCTCCAGAACAACTCTCTTGTGCAATCAGAGAAAGTCAGTAAGTTAGGCTCATAGTTTTGAAGTGAGCACACCAGCACTTGCTGGTTATCAACAGACCCGGGCATGCTCTCTGCAGGTTCTGAGCGGAGAGTTCATCATTAACTAGGGCACTGGCCCTGCCCTCACAGAGCTCCCATCTGGTCAGTTTTTCCCATGTTTTCAGCCCTCCCTTGACCTAGTTCTCCATCTGTCTATCTTCTGAGGCACTAAGCACAAGACGAAAGTGATAGCAACCCAGCAATTTCCTGGAGCTTTGGTCTGGGAGCACAATGAACTGCCAAGTTAGCACTGTCTAGAGACTGGAACAAAGAACTCTAGCCAATCTCTCTTACTTGTCAGCCAAAGAACTCATGGAGACTTTCCAGTATACAATGAATGGCTCATAATTGTCTCAGTTTCCCCAAGATAACTGGCCCCTGCAGAAACACATGGTTTTGTAAAATAGGGTAGAGGGATTTAAGCTCCATCTCAGAAAACAAAAATTCTACAGGATGCTCCTCATTTCCCACCCTTTATGCCTCTTTGCTCCTCTCCAAGAGATCAAGCTCACTGGTCAGGATGGAACAAGCAAAACCCCTCAGGCCAGAGATCAGGACTGACAGGATCCTGCGAAGGAGTTCAGGGGCTGAAGAGTAACACAGAGGTCAGAAAACTGGCAACATGAAAGAAGTGCTTGGAAAGAAGTTGGAGATGCAGAGCTGAGAGGTCTCTGGGCGTTTCCTAGCAAGAAAGGAACTCTCCAACTGGCCACACATTGCGGTCCTGTACACAATGGATCAAGCTTCTGGGTACACCAATGCCCTCCTGTGCCTTGCTCTTTCACCTCATGTGCCTCCAGGGAAGATTCCTCATCATCAGACAAGGCTCCTACAGACCAGCAGGTGGAGAGGACTGGGACACAGGCTGGTCAGTCTCAGCAAGGTGAGCTGATGGTAGCTCCACACCAGGAGAGAAAAAATGAAAAAGAAAAATTTATTTGTGAAAGAGCTGCTCTTTAATTTCTGAAATACAGTCTTTCTTCTACCCTCCTCCTCCCTTTTCCATTCCTTCTTTCCCTTTTTATGCTTGCTTCCCCCTCCCACTCTTTCTTTTGCTTTTCTCCCCTTCTCCTTCCTTTCCCCTTTCTCCCTTTCTCCTACCCTCCCTCCTTCTCCCCCTCTCTCCACATTTTCTTGCAGTACAAAAAATCTTTATACAGTACAATTAAACTAGGACAAGAATGTTTTCCAAAGCTTTAAAATACTCTTGTTAAGGAAATTCACTGGGAAGAAGAAATTCTGCTTAATTTCGTAGAAAATAAAAAACAGATGGCAGAAATTGATGTTCCCCCCACTCCTCCAGATTCCCCCTCGAGGACAGCATGCCTCTGGCTCGCCTGTCAGGCACATCAGGCAGGTGCGGTCAGGATGGTGATGACCAGGTCCACATGTACAGCCTCCCATCTGGCTCTTGTTTAGCATTCTGTTTGGCAGATGAGATTAGGGATGTGGAAAGCACCTTTGAGTGTCAGTGAAGCACCATCTCCCTTCGGAACTCTCTGGTGCTTCTTTTTCCCTTGCCTAGGCCAAAGTATCAGCTAACTCACAAGGGTTTATACTGCATCCCAGACTTGTCACTGTAGAGACTTTTTGTACACTGCTGGTTCTGAATAGAGCTTTACAATGCTGGGTTGTAAAGGCCACATCTTAGACACAAAGAAGCTTCTATGTCCTTTTGGGCTAAAGAACAGGAAAATTAATGCAGAAAGGGCCAGTTTTGAGAGTTATAGTGTTCTGGCTGGTGGCATTTAACTGTTCTGTGTCATTTTTGGAATGTGATGAAAACTTTAAACTTCTCCCCCCTCGCCAAAAAAATGGGGAAACTACATATACACAAAGAAAAAAATCTGCACACAATTTCAACGAGTGTATTGAACTCAGATTAATAACTCTGGATTAGAAGATTTTAGAACAATATCATCCTTAGACCTAGACAAGAGGGACCCTCTCTTGGGCTTCAAGCCTTGAAGGATTCCACATTGTTCCTTCTCTTTCCAGTCAGTCCTCATGGGGCAGGAGACTGATCACACCCAGAGCCAATATCCCATGTCTGGATGATCACACTGAGTGCTGCAACCATTAATTCTTTGCCTAGACAGACTCAAGCCTATTTCCAGGGCCTGGACAGGCCACGTCACCTTATTCATCCTCTCAAGGCTGAGTCCTGCCATTAGTGCTGATCACCAAGCCATACAGCAGCTGCTAGCAAGGAAAATTCAGTGCCACACTATGTACAATGACCCTATAGGAGGCAGGAAAATGCACCTCCAGAGATATCCACATCCCATTCTCTAGAACCTATAAACATGTTACCTTACTTGGCAAAAGAGACTTTGAAAAGTTACTAAAGATACTGAGATAGGGATATTATCCTGTATTGTCCAGGAAGGTCCCATGTAGTTATAATAGTTCTTCTAAGTAATAGAGAAAGAAAAGTTAGAGGTTTAAAGATGCTATACTGCTGGTTCTGAATAGAGAGTAAAGGCTCATGAACCAAGGGTTTCAGGAAGCCTCTAGAAGTTAAACAAAACAAGGAAAGAAATGTAACCCTGCCAGCGACTTGATTTTAGCTCAATGAGCCCCAGAATTCCAGCCTCCAGAAGTGTAAGAGAGTAAGTCTGTGTTAAGTTACAAAATTTGTAGGAATTTTCTCCAGGAGCAATTGAAAATTCACACAGAGGCTCAAGATGCTAGATTACACAGGGTCTGTGAGAAAGTAGGGGCAGACTCAGAACAACAGAAAAAATATTCTACCATGTTGTGATCTGGTATATGGAAGAAACTTGGGTTATAATTTTGAACATGACTCCCCAGATTGTTGCAAATGTACCCATGTCAAGGTATGTGATGGTTTAGATCTACTGTGTCCCCCTAAAATCTCATGTTCAGAGGTTAGGCCTGATCAAAAGGGACAAGTCACTGGGGCATGCCTTTAGAGGATGCGGTCTTATTTCCAAGTCACCATATAGTAAACAGATTTTCTCTGCTTTGCTATTCTGCCATGTAATTTCTGCTGAATCCCCCTAAAACTCACAAATCAAAATAAATCTCTCTTCCTTAAGTTATAAGTGTTGAGTGTTTTGTATCAGCAATAGGAAAGGGATGAATACCAAAGGCCTGGAAGCCCACTGCAGCTTCACCAGTGTAAGTATGCGTTGGAAGGCTGAAGAAAGATGAGACCAATTTCCAAAAGTGATGGCAAAGAGTGGAGCTCTGGGACACTCCCTTCTTTTTTCCCCTTTTATCCCTTCCAGGCAAGAAGCCCATTGGTTGGCTCCACCAACATCCTAGGTGGATGTTTCTCCCCAGTTTGCTGGCCCACATGTCACTCATCCACAGACACAGCAAGAACTGTGCTCCAACAACCAGCCAGGGGCTTCTTAACCCATTAAAGTTGACATAACATAATTAATAGTCACATAGTAGGAAGCAAACATACTTTACAAGCAGGAAATGTTAGTTAACTTACTATAACTAAAACATTCAGACCTGTGGCTCGTGGGCTCCCGCCCTGAAATTATTTGAAGAGATCCTCAGAAGAATGGCTCAGGACTAAATCCATTGTACTTTTAGGCTATCACTTTATACCAGAACCAACAATATGCCATGATTAGAATTGTGTCACACCATCAAGAGGCTGGTATGAGAATGAGAGCTGGATCCCTGGCCCTGCAGAATGTACAGAGAAGAATTACAGGCACTCAGGGAGCTGAATGTTAAGGCTGCCCTGGACAGGATAAAATGTCAAAGTCACATTAAACTTAGAAGTCAAAAGAAAAGCATATGTGGTGAACTTCAATACCATATGTGATGTACTAGGTGATTAGGTACAAATGGTACTGTTTGGTTTTATTTTTCTTGAATTTCCATACAAAATTGTTTATAGTTTTCATCTTCTTAGTTTAAAACCTACATCTCCTATATTTTAACTGACATCAATAAAGTTGGTATTTCCTCATATGAAGTATAATGCAATCATCATGCTGAAAAGTAATGATACTTTCCATCTTTTCACTAGTCGTAGTTGAATGCATTCTTCACTCCTCTTTCTTCCCAACTTCAACACACATCATAGCCCAGCCCTGATGTTTCAGGCTCTCTGTCAATCCTTCCCAGTAACAATGTCTCTGTCTCTTTGTCCACCTGTTCTGGCTTGATGTCCTGGATTCCACACAGGAGGAGAGTAAATGCTAAAGCCTTCGCAGTGGCCAGAAGACCAACAGCAATGTGAGAGTGTGGTGAGAGGGAAACCCGAGATGATACCTTCCCTTTCCATTCCATCTTTTTCCCTGTTGGTAACTTCCTCCCCTGCCCAAGGCTTTCTTTCAAATTGCACTAAAAATGGTATCAGTTAATACTTATTAAGACCCTTTTGTATGCCAAGTGGTTTTTATATATTTTCAATCTTTACTGCAGGGTTACAAGTCTCATTATGTTCACAGCTGAGGACACATGCTTGGGAAGATATAGCCTATGAGATAGATTGCACTCAGATTCTGCCTTCTAGTCCCGTCTTCTCCCCACTCTTTTACTCGCTGATCAAGGCTAATAGCAGAATTTCAAGGCAAGACACCTAAATGATTAAAGTATTCCCAGACTTGGAAAGGTCTTGAAGACCTACTTGATGCTGGTCCCTTCCCACACTCTGTGAGCCCTAAGCATGCCAAGGATACTTTGCACTTTAGGCTTTTCCCAAGTTTTCAAGACAAACTGAGTCTTGAAGAGACCACCAAGATCTGGACAGGATTATCAGATCTCACTACTAAAAATACAGGAGGTCCTCTTTAATTTGAATCTTAACAAATCATTTTCTAGTACAAGAATGTTTCAAATATGGCATGGGTCATATTTGTACTTTAAGAATCATTTATTGTTTATTTAGAATTTAAATTTAAATGGGCATCCTAGATTTTATCTGTCAACCCTAAGCCCAGAACATTTATGTGACTTCAGAAGAGCAGGTGGGAGGAATGCAGTTCCTCTGCTCACCACAGGGAACAAAGGAGTCCTGGAGAGGCAAGGTCCCACCTGTCCTGCTAGGAGAGGGAACCTGAAGTCCTTCTACTCATTGTGATCCTTTATCTACTGATGGTTTCTTTCACCTTGGAACACATCTTGGCCTATCCTCGCATCCTCCAAGTTTTCTCCTCCTCTCCAATGCCTAAGGAGTTGCCCCAGCTCAATGGACTGTCCTTTGCTGACCCAGGCACTTCAAGTCTACAAGCCAAACAGTGCAAGTCAGCCTAGGCCACATTTTCTGTGTCCTGAGATGGCAAGAGTAAGACAGAGCCCAGGTACCCAGGCCAGCACAGACTCCTGCCAACATTGGAAAATGCCTCTATGGCAGACTCACTCACTGGAGCCTGTCCCTGAGAAGCTGAGAGTTTGTCCTAGTGGCAGAAGGGCCTGGTTTAAAAGCTAGGACAGTCAGCCCAAATTCTCTCACTCAGGTCCCTAGAGAACTGGGCGACAGCACACAAGATATTTCCTGTTTCTCAACACAAACTGTAAACAGTTAAAAGCAAATTTTGTCTTCTTTAATGACACTTTACATTAGAAGAGGGTGCAGTTAAGTATCACTCCAACTGAGGCCAGAAGTCCCAGGTGGGTTGGAGAGATAAGAAAGCATTGCTCTTATGTGAGAAACCTGAAATACTAATAAAAGGTAAAATATATGATAGATAATAAAAACTAGAAGATTTTTCTTAAATGGGAAGGGGAACAAGAGATAGAGGAAGGGAGGATGGGAGGGGAGGAAAAGGTCATGGAAAAGAAGAAAAACAATGGAAATAGAGCTTTTTCAAATAGGAAGAGAACTAAGAGATGGAAGGAGCAGAGCAGATAGGAGGAGTAGAATTAAGATATGTTATATATATTTACCAACTCACCACAATAAATATAATCATTATGTACTGGAGATAGGTACTAATTAGCAAATAAAAATAAAGGATTACTTGAGGGATTGGTGAAAATATTGACAAATCCAGAAGCCCCTGACTGATCCACTAGAAGAAATGGCTCAAGTATATGGCCATTGACTTGGCCAAAGTGTCAAGGTTTCCAAGGGGTGGCCCAAGGCCAGCACTGTATTCCTTCCTTGGCTATGGTAAGGAGCATATGGAAAAATGTGGGCAGAATGTAGGAAGACACAATTGGCACAGATGTTCTCATCTGAAGGCCACCCTGGGGCACATGCAAGGGAGCAGCAGGAGCAGGAATTCACCAGGACATCAATAATGCTTCATTTCTTCCAGAACAGAAGTGTTAATTCCTGGAACTCAAGACATCCCCTCCATTTCTCCCCTAAATTCTGAAGAAGGACAGAGGAGTCTCTTGGCCTTCTACCATTTCTTCCTCTCCCTAGATTTCTGGATGACTCCTTCCCACATAGCAGAACCACTGGGAATGTGATAACCCACCATTTCCCACACTGCCACTGGTAAACTCTGGCACACATACATACCAAGCTTCAGAAAGACTGTGACAGTGACACATGACTCCCATGCAACTTCAGGTTTCAGAACACAGAGTGCAAAAAGACTTCAGAGGTAAGCTGTTATAGACCTTCCATTCCCTTCTGGGGAAGTGAGGATCCAGAGACAAGCTGTGGCTACTTCCAAGGTCACAGGAGAGGACTAGAAAGATCATCTAATTCCTGATAAGTGCCAGCTCTCTCTAACCATATTATTCTGGTTTCTTTATTGTGGTAACTTTTTTTAAATGTTGCAGAGAAAAAAACCTTAAAGTCCTGTAATCCTGGCTCACTACATATTTTATAACTAATAAATACACACAACTTACTAGCAAACAAGCAAGAAAATGCTTTGTAAAGACAAGATTTATTTAATGCAGGTATTACAATAAAGATTGTAGAGAGTTGCTGTAACCTTGTAACTTCAGTATATTTTCCAAAATAAGTGCATTTTAAAGTAAGGAAAGTTGGTTCTGAAATCAGATACACACTTCAGTTCTACCATTTTCCATCTGTGTGACCTGCGGCAGGATATTCAATTTTTTGAAGCCTCAGTTTCCCCAGTCATAAAACAGGAATAAGAACAGTATGCAGCTCACAGGCCAAGAAGATTAAAGGAAGTGCTCTTAGCTCACTTAGCCCAGTTAGCCCAGTGCCTGACACAGTAATAGCTGATATTCAGGGAGACCTCTTCATGTTGTCCTGGATAAGATCAGGAGGCAGCAGAGGTCTTACGTCAATCCTTACTAATCCCAGGATTGGTTTTACATGGTTGGCTCAGTAAGAAACCTCTGTCCTAGCCCTCCAGTCATTCATTCCAGAGAATGCCTACTGTGGGCTGAATAGTGCTTCCCAAAATTTTTAGAGATCAAGCTTTTAGGAAGTAATTAAGCCTAAATGAAGAGCAGGGTTAAGTCCTAATCTGATAAGATTGGTGGCCTTACTAGAAGGGATAAGAAGAGAGGTCTCTCCCTCGGTCCCAGACACACACACCAAGGAAAATCCATGTAAGCACACAGTGAAAAATGCTCCTCTCCACAAGTCACAAAGAGACTATCAGCAAAATCAGACCAAATCCTCATCCTGAGCTCTGAATTCTATTTCTAGAACCCTGAGAAAATAAATTTCTGACATTTAAGCCCCTAGGTCTGTGATATTTTCTTATACCAGCAAAAGCTAACTACATCAGCAACTAACCCATCCCAGGTCCCTGCAGTATGACAGCTCTCAAACCCAAGAACAGGAAGGCCACACACTATGTATACCCTAGCGAAGAAGCCCAGTGATAAAGCACAGGGTCTGGCTCGGATTTTCTCAAATTATACCCCAGCTCTGACACTACCAGGTACATAATTCACTTAACCTGTTTGTGCCTAACTTTCCTCATGTGCAGAATTGAGCTTATAAAGACATTATGGGAATTAAGCAAGTTAACAAATAAAGCACTCTTATAGCAGTTCAATCAACCAATATGTACCAAATGGCTATTCTGTGCCAAGCACTGTGGGTCTAGTAGACAAAACGGGGGGGGGGATCACCTTCATGGCTAAAATAAGATAACTGTGATAGTGTTAAGAGCTAAGGAGATCATAGAGATAGGGCTAGAGTAGGCAGCTACAGTGCTGAATATGGCCTGAGCAGACATACAGAGAACATGAAATCCAAACAGGGGAAATAGCAAGTGCTAAGGCCCAGGGGTGAAATCATGAGGCTATATCAAAGGGACAGAAAGGAGGTTGATGTGAAGCAGAGAAAGAAGGAGAGTGCTAGAGAAGGGAAATAATGGGGTCCAGATTACTTAAAGCTCTATAGGCAGTGAAAGGACTTTGACTTGGACTCTGACATGAGCATCATTGGAAAGTTTGAAGAGAGGAAAAATGAATCATCTTAAGATAACTTTGTTTGATGTTTGGAGAACTGTTTGGGGTGGAGAGCAAATCAAGGAGGCCAGTTAGAAACTGGAATAATCCAAGTGAAAAAGTATAATGGCTTGGACTAAGGTGGAACAAGATTAGCTTATATTCTGGATATACTCTATGGCTAAAGCAACATGACTTGCTGAAAATGAGATGTAGGAAGTGAGAGAATGAAGAGTCAAGACCACCAAAAGTCTTTACCTGGGCAATTGAAAACAGAGTTGCCACTTATTGACATTGGAAGCTGCCCAATCTGGCTTGACGGGAAATATCAAAAGATCTTTTTTAGACACATTATGTTTCAAATACCTGTGAGTCTTTGTGCAGCTATGGGTTGGGGGAGAAATTAGGTATATAAGCTTGGAGTTCAGCAGAGAGTTCCAGGCTCGAGAAAATTTTGGAGTTACAAACATACAGAGGCCCAACTGAAGCATGAGATTGGATGAGAGCACCAAGGGGAACCACCTAGATGAGGAAAAGATTGGGTTCTGGGTCACTTCTGCATAAACTGAGGAACCTGCAAGCAACAACAGAGACTGAGCAGGAACAGCCATCACAGTTAGTACGTGGTTGTATTTGACGCTATTACGTCTTATGTGCCGTTGCTATTGTTACTGGCTGCACCAGCACAGCACAGATCCTCATGTCACAGTGATGCTCTCTAACGTCTACAGAGAGTGGCCAAAGCATGCACCCATTCTCCCAGGTGGTTTTGTTATCAGATCCAAAAGACAGAACAAAAGAAATGTAAACTCAATTGTATGGTACCAAGAGCTGGTATGAGAAGGAAGAAGGATTTCTCCAAGGGAAGTTTAGAACAGGCAAACATTCTCATATATAAAAGGAAAAAAGAGAAAGAAGGGAAAGTCACACAATTTCCAACCCCTCTGCCACCCCCTTTACCCATCTGAATGACAGAATAACCATAGACAATGAGAAGACAGAATCATTTTTAACTGCTGCCTTTACTTTAAAAGTTCAACTGTAATCATATAATTAAGGTGCCTTGCTTGATGGAAGGATGAAAAGCCGTACTTGATTAGGGCAGGAAATAATTCACAAGGCCTTTTAGGAACTATGTTTCATAACTAGCAGTCCCCTTTGACTTGTACCCAGAGCCATGTAGGAAATCACAAATGCTTGACAGACACAAGATTCTGTGTTTAGAATCACAGAGCTTGGAAGGCATCTCTAAAGACTTTGATGAGGGGGACATAGAGACAGCTCTTACACAGAAGTAACCCTCAAGGTACAAAGTTAACAGTTCTTAGCATCAGGCAAGACAGAGATCAAATATATAAACAATCCATGTGCAACCACCTGGAAGATAACAAAATGTGACAAGATTGCTAACATATCCTTGAGGGGGAGCAGAAACTGCCAAGACCAAATTCAGCAAGTTCAAAGTTTAAGGAGACAGGAGAGAGATGACAGATAACATAGATCTTAAACTACTTGATGGTTGTTTTTGAGCAATTCGCACATATATGTACATCATGTCTGTACAAGCAAGAGAACTACCTTTCATTAAATATTCATAGGCACTAAACAAACTCTTTGCATAAATTATCTTCTGTAATTCCACCATCTGATTTTGACATACCCAAGTGCTATTTTTATGCTCTTCTACAAATGATTGTGTTTCAGCTTAGGAAAAGGTCATCTGTCCAATGTCACACAGTTATTAAGAGCTAAGTTGGATCTGGAGCCTAGGCTGGATGGCTCTCAAGTCCACAATCACAACTTGGAGTTTCCAGGCAATTATCCTCTTCCTCTCCCAGCCTTCCTTCTCCACCTTCTTTCCAGTCACTTTTGCTCACTGCCAATAAGCATTCAGCTTCCACCTACTTCATGCTCAAAACACAAAATTCAGAACATCATGTGAACCAAACAAGCATTTTCTGAATTAAATGTCTGAGATAAGCCCGTGAATTGGGGCTCCCATGATAGAGAATGAGGAAGCTCAACACTGAGAAAAGGGAAAAGCAGAGAACAAAAGATTTCGAGGAGCAGAAAGGGAGACCATTTTTCACATGACCCTAAGGAACATTCCAAATAGACCCCTATGTTGCTCTTGGGCCATCACTGCCTTGTCATTTTTCAGGATTAGGAAACTGAATCCTCATTCTGTCACTACTGTTGTGTCATCACAGTGTCAAAGCAACTGGCCCAGTAAATAGTACCCAGTGGGGGAAGTGATCACCCAGGCCCTCAAGACACTCAAATCTCACTTGTCTTATGCTCCAATCTTTTGAACTCTTAAGAGTGTGATATTGAGTAGACATGACCCATACACTACTACTTGGTCTGTTGCTTTCTTGTCCAGAAAACTGAAACTCACATTATAACCTACATATGCCCTCTAGTCACAATTTTTTTTAACTTCTGGATTTGCTGTTATTTTAAAATTTTATACATACATAGACTTTAATCATATACATCCCTCTTATTGCCTGCTTTGTGTTTCCTTTCCTTTAGTCCTCACCTCTTGTTTAATAATAGCATTCTTTGTACTTTGATGTCTTTTTTTTAAGATTCCTCAGATTAGGGAAAATGTAATACTTGTCTTTTTCAGTTTGGTTTATTTCACTTAGCATTATGATCTCTACATCCATCTTCCTGTAAATGACATAATTTTATCTTTATTTATGGCTGAATAATATTCATATTTTCTTCACTCATCTACTGATGGACACTTAGGCTGGTTCTATATCTTAGTTATTGTGAATTGTGCTGCAATAAACGTGGGTATGCAGCTATTCCTATAGGTTACCTGCTTTAATTTGAGTATATAGCAAGGAGTGCTATAGTTAGATCATTTAGTGGCTTTATTTTTAGTTTATTTAGGAAGCTTCATACTGATTTCTATAGTGATTGTACTAAAATTTCCCCTAAGAATCTAGAAGAGTTCCTTTTTCCTACATCCTCATCAGCATTTGTTTGTTTCATTTTGTTTTATTTTGTTTTGTTTTTGTACTCTTCATGATAGTCATCCTGACTGAAGTGAAATGGAATTTCAATATAGTTTTGATTCACATTTCCCTAATGACTAAAGATGTCGAACATTTTTTCATGAGTTTGTGAGACATTTGTTTCAAAGTTTTTGATTTTACACTTAGGTTTTTGATCCATTATGAGTTAATTTGGGTCTGATGACAGAAGGCTGAGGGTAGAGATCTCATTTCACGCATCTACATATAGATATCTCTATTTCCCAGTATCATTTGTTAAAAATATCATCTTTTCTCCAATGTACATTTTTGGCCTCTTTGTTGATAGCTATTAGTTGCATGAGTTTCTGTGTCTTCTTTTCTACTCCACTGGTCTATTTGTCTACTTTGTGCTAATCCTGTGAGATTTTTGTTACTATGGCTTTGTAGTATATTTTGAAGTTTGGTGCTGCTAATTGCCTCAACACTGTTCATTTTTCTCAGACTTGCTTTGGCTATTCTGGATCTTTTGTGTTTCCATATGAATTATAAAATTATTTCTCTAATTCTGTGAAGAATGTCATTCAAATTTTAATGCAGATTGCATTGGATCCGTAGATTGCTTTTGGTGATAATCCCATTTAAACAATATTAATTCTGCCAACCCATGAACATGGGAGGACTTTTCATTATCTAGTGTCTTCTTCAGTTTCTTTCATTGTTATGTAATCTTCATTGTAAAGGTTTTCACCCTCTGGGTTAGGTTGATTCCTAGGCATTTTTAAGCTATCATAAATGGAATTGTTTTCCTGACTATTTTCTTACCTAGTTCATTGTTGGTGTATAGAAAAGTTAACTGATTTCTTAAGAATGATTTTGTATGTTGCCTCTTTCCAGAATTAATCTAATCTAAAAGTCTTTTGTTGGACTCTTTAAGGCCTTCCTTATATAGGATTATATCATCTCAAATGAGGATAATCTGATTTCTTTCTTTTCTGTTTATAAACTTTCTATATCTTTATCTTGTTGTCTTAGCTACTTTTTACTTATCACTGAGAGAAAATACCTGATGCCCAAAGTTGGGAAAGGAAAGGTTTATTTCTTACAGTTTTTGGAGGTTTCAACCCATATTCATTTGGCTACAAGGCAGGTGGCATGGCAGGTGCAGTTCATGGGGGCTGTAAACAGCAAGGCAGAAACTGGAAAGAGAAAGAGAAACACCTTCTTCCAGTCATTACATTGTATGCTGGCTCCACCCCTAGGCAGGTGTAGCACTGCCACCAATCCAAGCGCTAGACAATGAACCAATTACAAATGCACAATGCAAACACATGAGGCCTCGAGGCCACTGACATAAAGCATGACATTTGACACTGCTCTCACTCAAATTTCAAATACTACCTTGGATAGAAGTGCATGTGGACATCTTTGTCTCCTTCCTAATTTTCAATCATTTCCCCATTCAGTATGATAGTCACAACTTTTTGTGTGTGAAAAAGGAAAATTCCTGGCAATCTATTTTCTAGAGGCTTTACAAAAACAACAGAAGGGATGGCAAAGAGATTATGTCTATACCAGAGTCATGTTTTTAAAACCAGAAATTTGGATACCTGGTTGAACAAGAGATTTTTAAACTACTTTTACTGACAAGAGACATCCTGGTAGTGTGGTATAGATGGAAAAATATTAGAAGTTTAAGATATTGCTGATTTATGGAAATCATGTAAGAGCGTATTTGAGATTGGGATAGTATTAGAAAATCCAGAAACCCTTGGTCATGTCACAAAAATATAGTGACATAGAAGACATTTTCTCGAATCATCCTGAAGACTTGGAGTTAGAATCTAATTCTTTCAGAAGTTATTCAAAAGGAAAGGGGAACTAGGTGGAGAGGGAAAGGAAGGAGGGGAAAAGAAAAAATAATAAAATAGGAGTAAAATGGAAAGAAACCTTTGTAAACAAGGAAGAAGGGTTGAAGGGAGAGGAAGGGAATGGAAAAAAAGAAGCAAGATATATTATGTACAGGAACAAACCCCTTGTGGCAAATATTATCATTGTGTATATTTAAAATGTAACAATAAAAAATCTAATTCTTTCAGTTGAGTGTGTGTGTGTGTGTGTGTGTGTGTGTGTGTGTGTACAATCCTGTAGATTAAACCCAGGACCTAACTCAGGTTTGGCAAGCACTGTGATGCTGAGCTACTGCTTAAGTCTATAAATATAACTCTTTATAATTGTTCTGTGACAACCCTTAAAGTCCCAAGCCTATGGCCTGCCTATTAAAGCAATACTTTGGGGCCAAAATTCTAGAAATTGCCAAAAGTTTCAATAGTGCACTATTTTTGTGAAACTGACTCTTCTTTCCTAAAACCAATCAGTTGCCAGTGATACAAGACCCAATATCTCAGCACCAAGGACAGAGCCCAATTAACCAGCAAGTGATATCCAATTTTGTAACTGTGCAGCAAACATAATTTTACGAGTTCAAAGTGGAACTACAGAAAATTAATGTTAGAGGTAATTAAAATGCTCAGTCTTTTACAAATGAAGACTTTGAGTCCTAAAACCATCAAATGACACATTTCATATCCCAGAGCCAGCACCCTAGGACTCAAACCTGTGAATCCCAGCTCTGCATTCTCATTGCACTACACTGATTTTCTTTTTCTTTTGGGGGGGTGTGCTGGATATTTTGGTATTGGACCCAGAGACTTTACACTGAGTTACAGTACCAGTTATTTTATTTTTTTATTTTGGGACAAGTTCTTGCTAAATCACTAAGTTGCCTAAGCTGCGCTCAAATTAATGAATCTCCTGACTCAGCCTTGTAGAGTTTTGGGATTACAAACATACATCCAGCACCACATTGAAATCATGCCCTTATCTCTCTATATAAATCTTCCCTTAGTTTTCAGGGTTCAGTCAATGCTGGTGCCAAAAGTGAATATGTTTGGGAAATGAGAGAGAGGCAGAAAAGAGAAAAGAGAAATCTCCATTGTTCCCCAATTGAGAAAGCTTCTCTTATTACCTTCTGGGAGTGTGACCAGTTGGAAAGAAAGTACAGGTAATGAAGCACAAGTAAGTGGGATGCTTTTGCCAAAATCACAGCTTGAGAGAATGGATGGCAGAAGGGAAGCCCCAGACAGCCAAACTCAGATCTGAGAAATAATGTGTAGAGACTACTTCCCAACCCCAAACCTCATCCAGTCTGCAGCACATACTGAGGCCCAAAAAGACTATGTGCAACACCAGGTTCTTAGTATTCAGCACAAGCACGGTTTCTACCTTCAGAGGTACACTAGCCGGCATGCCTGAGTCATTAGCCACATCACAGTTAGAACAAATCTGTCTCTCCCATACATGAATACTTTCCCAAACAGAGGAGTGTGGGGGTGTGAATTAAGGACAACTTACATAAATACTTGGGCCTGAGTATTCACATTTGTTAAGAAGTTCGGGGTAGATGGTATAGAAGGACCCCTCCTGAAACAACACCCCAGAATAGTCTTTTTGAGTAAGATAAAGTGACTGCAAAGGGACCTTTTGGTAGTGGGTCTTTGAGTCTATAGACTAATCATAGCTTCCATAACTTTTCCACCAAACAGGAATAGGCACTCACCTGATCTCACCCAAAACTTATGTATGGCTGAATAATAGCACTAACTGTGGAAATGCAAAGACAGGTAAATATTAACACAGAGGTTACATGAGGCCAGCTGGCTTCAAACCCAAGGACAGCTTTTATTCTGATTAACTGGCCACCAACAAAGCTATGAGCCTTGATCTTACAGAGTGACAAATTCTATCAGTTTTCCTAATCCAATTTTGTCAGATTTGGGGATACTGATGCACACTAACTAATCTTTTGTGAATACCAATGAGTGAGACCAGACTGTCAATTAAATCACAGTGAGAAATATAACTTTCAAATGATCAGAAACTTACTCAATCTGACCACAATCTCTCTGTGGGAACTAAACTACAGAAACATTGAAGAATCAAGCAAGAGAAATTGATTGGAATATTTGATTGCTTAATGACATCAGGCTCCTGAAGTCATTTCTGTAAATGAGATTCACCTGTCTGCAGAGCAGCTCTTCCCAACACATACCAGATTCTACCTGGAGGAGGATTGGATGGGCTCAGTCACATTTACTTGACCGATTCTACCTTCCTCTACTACAATTTCTAATGAATTTTTCTTGTGACTGACACATTCTATCTGTGTGTGTGCGTGCACATGTGCATGCCTACCCTCCCTCTACTGCACTGTTAGTACTCCCTTTTATATTTGTGTCTCCATTCTAGTGTGTTATATAATGGTCAAGTAGTTTGACTATTATCTTCTTGTCTAGTTAAAGTTTAAAGAGTGAGCACTACGTTATATGTTGTAACATCACAGACCATCACCAAACACAGCGTCTTTCAGTTACTATTATTTATGATTTCTTGTGCACCTATGGGTCAACTGATGTTGGCCAGGACTGTTCTTCCGATACATAAGGGTCTGCTGAGAGTCATTGCTCTAAACTACAAAGAATGTTGGGAAAGGTAGCCTTGGTTCTCATGACTTCATACTTAGCCAAACATTATGTTATTAAGGAGAAAGGGAGAACCAATATTCAAGGATACCAATTTTTCCCTATAGAAGATGAAGAGTCATTGAAGAATTTTGAGGAGTGGAGTAGCAGATCTGATTTGTGTGCTGGAACAATCAATCACAAGAGCTGCTGTGGGGAGAGGACTGAAAGTGTTAAACCTCTGGTCTCAGCAAAGACCCTAAATTAATAGTCTTTCCTATATGACAGAATGATATAGCTATCTGTGCTCTCCATTTGTCCCTCCCTCACACTTCAGTTTGAATAAGCAATAGGTCATTGTCTCCACCCTGATAAGGTGGGGGTACTGCCATTGTTGAGTCACAAAAGGTAAGAAGAATGATCCAAATAGATTTAGATTGTGCAGCATGTTTCCAAAGACCTCCTAGGATCCCTAGAACATGAAAATGGGTTGCAATCTTCAATCAGTGCTCACCTGGAGTCACATAAGGCATGAGCAATAGCAGGTCAGGAGGCTCACTCCAAGGGTCAAAGTGTGGTAATTGGGTGCAGTAAGCACCACTTGCTCACAGAATGGGGGAGCACCCATAACCCAGACAACTCAGATTTACTTAGAATAAGAATGTTAACACATGGCCCGACTTACTGAGAGCATCATAGTTGTTTTCTTCCATTTGTCACTATTTTTCTTTTGTGAATGTACATTTGCTTTTAGATAGGAGAAAAAATAATAAAACAGCCCAAAATGCTGCTTTGCTGTAGCTCTGGCCAGAAAGAATCTTACTAACTCTCATCAACCAGTTAAGAGAATGCTTTTAGATTAGCAGAGAAAACCCTCTCCCCCTACCAGATCTCCCTGACTAGAGCAAACAGTATTTGCTATTGGCCTGTGGAAGCTTCCTTCATCTTATTGGTCAACTCTGGGCCCTGCATTGCCCCATACTTCATGATTCTGTTAATTTCATCAAACATCTTTCACGTAGCTCCTATACACCAAGAGCCAAGGATACAAAGATGACTAAGCCTTGGCTAGCAGCCTGGAGGAGCTTACACCGAAAGACCTATTAGAACTGATCTGCTCTGGCTATAGGAATTTGACTGGTTTTGAATTTCCCTGGTCTTTTGGCAGATGGAAAAGGAAGGTTCTGGGCCAGAAGGGAATGCCTGCAGGGACAGAGCTGAGAAGGCTCAGACTTTGTGCCGTCACCCCTACCTCCTGAGAGAAGCCAAACTGGAGATAAACAGAGTTCTGGCCCTGCCCGAGGACAGACCCAAAATGTACATGTACTACTGCACTCTTCCTTTTCCATCTAAATGCTCTCCATCTGCACTCTTGATCATTGTTAGAAAAGAAATTTTCAAATGAAGGAATCCAAAGGCTGCCCAAAAAGGATGCTGTGCTGTGTGAGCAGTTTTCTTTAGCAGATCCCCTTTGGTGTACTGATGAGAGGCACCCCATTATCACCTCTCCCCTTGCTCCAGTTTTCTCAGAGCTGGCTCTTTTCCTCCCCACTCTGTCACTCTTGAAAGGTTGCCATTTGGTCAGTGAGTTTCTTTGTGAGGATTAGAGGGAGGTCTGGGCCTGCTGAGTGGTCCAAAACTCCCATCTGCCTTCAGCAGACTACAAACTGAGCCTCTCAGAAACTGATCCAAAGTGTTTTTGTTTTCAACCCAGTTGCTTAAAGTTAGTATCACCTGAAACCCAAGACCAATGAATGTTCACAAGAACTCCCAGGTGGTCCTCTAGTCCAATGCAATGCTCTCTCCTCAACAAGCAGGAGGCGCCATTGTGCTGGGGTCAGGAGCCCAGCCTCTTGCAGCATAAGATCAAGACACCACTCTGGAAAGTCCCAGGACATCAATATTTCATGCCACTGGAGCTGTCTTTGTTTTTATGCAAATTTCTCAGGCTGCCAGATGGGCAAAAGCTGGCAGCATCATCCATCACCAGGCTGTTCCCTCCTCAGCAGACTTGCCGGCTGCCAGAGTCCTGCAGGTTGCCCTCAGCTGTGGCCTGTCCTCTCACTCAGACTGCACAGTGGATGTAGCTCCATCCTGAACACTGTGAGGTTCACTGAGGAAGCCAGAGGCTAGACCCTTGCTCTGGAAGACTTGCAGATCGACCGACCTCATAATGAGACAGGAAACAGCTGGTCACTTCAGAACTATGCCATGTAGCTTTTATTTTAACTCTCAAAGAAACTGTAGGGAAAGCAGAGCAGAAGTAATATACCCAGTTTGCTGATGGAAAACTGAGGCCAGCCTGGCTAATGGAATTGCTCAGGGTCATCTGGCAAGTTAGATAGCACAGCTCATCCTGGGTTCCTTCCAGCACTCCCAGGTCTTGTCTCTAACTCAGTAGGCCATGAATCCATCCCAGTAAGGCCCTGCTGGACAGGAGGGGACAATAAGACAAAGCAAGCTGGTACTAGGAAGCTCTGCCAGCTCCCTATAACCTGTCCAGTCTCCCTATAACCTACATAATTCCCACGGTCTGTAACCTCTTGCTGGAAATACCACCTGACCTTACTAGCAACCTCATTCTGGTCACACTGGCCTTTCTCTGGAAGCCTGTCTAGTGGCCAGTTCCTCCAGTAGAGTTCTGCCTTACTCTTGACAGTTATTACTCCCTCAAGATCAGATATGAGTGATACCCCAATGCTGATGCCAGACATGCAGCCAGAGATGCCCTAACATGGACACCCTATGTTGATGTTTTTATGCCACCATCCCCATGCAATCTGTAGGCTCTGCCCTGTAGGCACACATAGCACCCTATACTCAGCCTCCTCCACTACTAACTTCTGAGCTAAAGTTGCATACTACTCAGGTTTTCCTGTATGACATCCTTCCTAAACTGCTCCCAGCCTACCCCATGTTTTGTCCACCAGCTCACTCCAGTCTCCCCCTTCTGCTCAACTTTCCCTGGCCATGGCGAGGTAAGACCCCACTGATAACACTCCATTTTGCTTGGGCTATCCTATACTGCACAATTCCAGGTTTTGTGACAGGAGTAACACAATAGGGCACTTCCAAGCCCCAAATCACAGAGTCAGAGCTGGTAAGAACTGATCAATTCCCCTGTAACATCAAGACAACTAAGCCAAAGGCTGGTTGCCATAGGTAAATTCTGCCATATGGCAATTGAAAGATTCACCATAACACACTAGGTGAACCTGGACAAGTCATAGCCTCTATGCCTCTATGCCAGAATCAGTAACACCTAAGCTCCCTCTTGTAGCTGTATCTCTTACCAGTGATCACCACCCCTTTCCTAGCACACAGCCAGAGTGGGATACAATAAATTCCTACAGTCAAGGTTATGGTAATCCAGTGATCTTTGCACATGCCTGGAGATGTTGCACAGATGCTAATCAACCACCTAACAGTTTTGCTATAGAGGGGCTTACCCACAGAGAAGGTTAGAGCAGACAGTGCTGACTCCTTCCAACTCCCAGTCTCAAGCTCTTTGCCTCAGACATGAGGCAGGAGCACAGTTTCACAGACCAAATTCTGTAATAACATTGTTTCTTTTCACCTTTGCATTGCAAAACGCCAACGTGATAGTCAGCAAACTCTCTTTCAGTATTAAGGAACTGAAGTTCAAAAAGGTTAAGAAATGCAACAACGCCACACCACTGGAATTTGAACCCTGATCTGTCTGAGTCCAGAGCTCTCCATTCTATGATGCTGCAATGAAGGGTCTCTGATGCCATGCAGGTGGCATCTCCTGATCTTGGAGTTTACAGGATAAACCAGGTTTGCATGTGCCTCCATGCTTTCTTTTGCGTGTGCCCACCATACCCTTCTCCATATCCCTTCTTCCATTCTATAAACAAACCTCTTCTCTGCTTCAAGAGATCCCATTTATATTATAGGACTTGTTCCAGCTACCTCTCAAAGATGTGATCTTCCCCTCCCAAAGTAAGTGTTCCCTCCATCCCAATCTAAGCACTCTCTCCTCTGTGATTCCATAACAAACATATCTATTATTTTCACATTTATCTCAGAGCTCTATTTATTGAAAGCCTCCCAGAGCAAGGTGATATACATACAATGTTTGTTCAGTCCTCCTAGCATCCTGAGGTGGTTCTGGATATTTCTAACACTAATGGATCTATGTCATTTCTGCTTTATGTTCCCCTACTCCTACTGCATCTGTCTCCAATACTGAACACAGTATCAAGGCATATATTATGTGCTAGCTGTGCACATATGAAAAGAATCTACCTGCATCACTAATGTCTTCAGATGCTATGAGATGGAGACAGTCTACACTGACCTGAGACAGTAGAAATGAAAACATGACTCTAAGTGCTTAGATCTGATAGCAGTTTGTTTCCCAACCTTGCAGAAAGCAGCTTCTTGTTCATTTCCACCCTTTGATTCACTCTCCCCTGCCTTCAGATTGCCTCTCTCTCCCTGCTGAGTTTAATTCCGTTACATACTGTTGGGATAATATAGCCTCCCTCAGGGATGCACAGCCCTGATCATCCTTTTGTCCCAGAAACTGGAGGACAAGAGTTTAGGTCAGAAGGGCAAGCCTACACTGAAGCCTGAGAGGCCCCAAGATCTGATAGGGGAGTTCGTTTTTCATAGCTTGGTGTCCAGTTGGACAGATGGAGGCCCTGGGCCCCTGGCTCTGCTCCCAGGTTGGGGGTTGTAAAAGATCCAGAGGTCACAGTGGAGAGCAAGGAGATCAGGTTCTTGGGCAAGGACCAAATTGGACTGAGTCACACAGCCTGCATGCTTGAAAGAGGAGAGCAGAAGATACAACTAGGTAGGGAAACCAGAGCAACCAGATAGGTTTGAACGAAAAACACTGGAAACCATGATGACTATAGAAACTGAGTAGACTCTATTCTGTGGAGCTAGAGAAGATTCTAGGAGTAGGGAATCAAAGAGTCAGCAGGCCCAGCTCAGGGCTCCACTGTGATTCACACAGAATACCCTCTCTTTCATCTGTTTTGTAGATTGGACTTTCATTGAAAATTTTCTTTGAATAAAATGTTGGAGGAAGGGGGAGGCAAAGGGTAAAGAGGGGGAGGAAGAAGAAAAAAAGGAAGAAAGAAGAGAAGAAAAATAAACAGTGACTAACCCTGCCTTGGACTGTAAATTCCCTGGGCCTCAGACCTGGCCTCCTTCCTCCCTAGATACCCAGCCTCATTCTCAGTCAGGTAAGGAAGTTACACAGGGACCCCAGTTGATGAACAGATCACACAGCTCTGAAGCATGTGATGGCCTGTGTAGATGCTACATAGCTTAGATGCCTCCTTCCTTCCTGAGCTTCCACACTCTAGGCATAAGATAATTGTTCTTCTGGTTTTCACAGGACTCAGAAAGTCTCCTCTCCACTGGGTGCTTTCACTTCTGCATCCATTTCTCATCCTAAATTACTATTTCTTTAGCTCAGATGCTACTTTCCCAGGGAAGCCCTTGCTGACTTCCTCATGTAGTGGGTCCTCCACATTCTCCACAACCACCTGCTGCCCTGCACATGGTGCACACCTTTACCACATAGTTTGAATATACAAGCCTAAATACACATTTCATCCCAGGAGCTCAAACATCTGGAGCAGGCAAACTCCCTCAGGGATTCAATTTCCCCATCTGTAGAATAGGTAATAGAACATACTTCTATTCCTTTGGGGATCAAATGCAAGAACATGGGCAAAATCTTTGGCCTTGTACCACCTAGCATGAGTGCTCCAAGAAAATAAAAAAGCAACCACTGTGAATAATGTCACTCAGTGAGTTTTTGTGATAAATTCCAGAATCTGTTTCCTGAACATTTTCTCCATGATGATTTTTGCATGTGCAATTCAAACACATTTGTTTTCTTCTCAACTGAATCTTCTGACAAAAATGGCAGGTTTCTGAGCCAATGAGAGTACAAAGAGAAGCAACATCAGGACTCTTCTGGATGAAATTAACCTCCACTGATGTTTGACTTCTTTGCTGGCTTGGAAAGCTGCCTAGTCAGAGAAAGCAGTGTATCTACATTATGTCTGTATCATAGTGCTTATCTCCTAGGGGAACATTTGCCATTGCTTTCTTGTTAGGCTGGCCCTCTGAACCAAAAGCATCTAACCCTAACTCTCTGTTTCCTGTAACTCAAGCAACTAGTGCAATTTCTATATTTAATTACTAGTGTGACACTAATGGTGCTCATCAACTTAACTGGATTGAGAGATGTCTAGAAAATGA